>PVKY010003533.1:0-21437 GCA_004027775.1 Bradypus variegatus
CGCCGTCCACACTCCGCCTTGCGCACCGCGCCGGCAACGCGCCTGCGCTGCCCGCTCGCACCCTACTGCGCCTGCGCCGTCTGCGCCGTGGCCTACAGCGCTTTCCGTGGAGCGCCGCGACCTGCCACCCCAATGCGCCTGCGCCATGAACACGCCACGCATGCGCCGATTTCCTCTGAGCGCGGCTGTGGCCACAGCAACTCGGCAGCCGCGTCTCTACCCATGGGCGTGGTCTCCCCAGGCCCCGCCCCCTGGCGCCTTCTGTCCCGCCGCCTTCCGGGTGCGGCATGTGCGCATCCCTCAGCCCCGAAGGGCTCGCGTGGCCGGCTCCCGGCGGTCCTGGCGTGCTGGCCTCTGGGCCTGCCGCGTGCCTTGAAGCGGGGAAGGAGCTCGGCTGGGGAGGCGGGCCGCCGGCGCCGCCACTTGGGCAGGGTCCAGGAGCTCGGCGCCTCGGTGCCGGCGTCGCGCGCGCGGGGCTGCAGGCGCAGGACGGGGCCCCTCGGAGAGCGGCAGGGCCGCGTGCGGGCAGGAGGGGGCTCGGGCCTCGCGTGGAGAGGCCCGGGCGAGCGGCGAGAACCCTCCAGGCGGAGGGACACCAGGGCCAAGCCGGCCGGGCTGAAGCCCGTGGCTTCCGCGAGCCGGTGCTCAGCTCCTCGCAGGTGAAGGCGCGGAGGGGCAGGTGTGGTCCGGCCACCTGGATTCCTCAGTCGCTGCGGCCCTGATACCCCCAGGGCTTCCTCTTTGCAGCGGAGCCACAGACCAGGCGGCTCCAGAGGTTTTCCTCCATTGAAACCCAAAGCCGGAGCAGCCCCGGGCTGCTCTGCAGCAATCTCCTCCCGAGCCTCAAAGCAGGGGCCCTCGCCGGCTCTTCCCGGGCAGGCTGCCGCCCCCGCGGAGGGGCCCACCGCTTCCCAGCAGTCGTGGGCGTCTGGAGGCTCCCCTGTCCGTGCACGTCCTGCTCAGCACCTCGGCTTGTCTGAGCCTGCTCCAAAAGAGCCTCCCGCCTTCCCGCTCCCCCTTTCCTCCGGCCGACGGCTCGGAGGTCTCTGCCTTCTTTTCCCACACACGGTGGTGCCCGGAGCCCGGCAACGCCGCCAACAGCCCTCCGCACAGCTGGTTCCCCGGGAAAGACGGGCAGGAGGACCAGGCCCCAGGCTCGAAGCAGAGGAGCTCATTAAAGGGGCAGATTCCGGGCCGGCCCCAGAGTTCCAGCCCACCAGGTCGTCTCAGGCCTCGGAAACCCCGGGAAAAGGCCGGACAGGGGATTCCAGAGCGGTCTCAGACTTAGGGTGGAAAGCCCAGCCCGTCTCTGCTTGTCCTGGTCAACACCATGGCTGTTTGTGGGAAGTGCCCTGTATTCTGTGGAAAATCAAGACTTTAAGCAGCCTTTAAGGCTGAGCTGCTGCTTCAGTGGGCCCAGGGCTTAGGGAGCTCTTGGTGGTGACGGGTGGTTTGTGTGCCGAGTGGTTTGTGTGCCGACTGCAATGGTGACCCCACTGACCCACACATGGGATGGAATGACTCGGAGCGCTGCACCCACGTCCACTTCCGGGGCTCACGCTGTACTGTCATTGTGGGAGCCGCGGCCACTGGGGACAGTGGTGAAGGGCACACGGTATACGGGACCCCCCACAGCCCCTCAGCAACACCGTATGATGCTGTAATTAATGTACACAGTTTAAGAAAGAGCTGTTCTAAAAGTTTACCCAACTAGCTGTACTTGTACAAAAAGAGGTTTGCACAGTTGTTCCAGTTATGGCGACGAGCAGCAGCCGGAGGTCCCACCAGGAGGAGCAGGGGAGAAAGGCACGGGCACGCGGCTGGGTCCTGAGGTTTCAGCGGGGTCCTGCAGACACGGTGGGCATGTGCATTGTCACTCAGGCCAGGTCTGAACGTGGGGAGCCACGACCCCAGCCAAGCCTGGCCCAGGTGTGACAATACGGCCTCCATCCCTCCATGCTGCTGGCCGCACTTGGCCACCATCAGGATGTCCCTGTCGCCCTGGGAAGAGTGATGGTGGTAAGGGGAGACCCTCTATGTAAGGTGTGGGGGCAGGGCTACAGGACAGCGTGGGTGAGTTTTTCACGTTGGGGACGGGGTACTCCTGTGTCCCCTGATGGGAAGGCAGGTGTGATCAACGGGGGCCAGACCCAGAGGGCAGGGTCAGCCGGTGTCCCCAGCCCTGGCAGGGCTGCAGGGGTGCAGCGATGGGGTCAGGGCTGAGACCCACCCAGGACCAGGTAAGGAAGCTATGTCCCTCCCGGAGAGCAGGTGAGAGCGTGAGCACCAAAGTCTGTTAAAACTGGGAGACAGAAAAGGCAGAGGAGGGCGGCCTCGGAGCCCAGGGTTCAGGCTGCGGCTTCCTCAGGACCCCATGGCCTGGAGAGGAGCCAAGGGCAGGCCTGGTCCTGAGGCCCACGATCATCGTGTATCCAGGAGATGAGTGACAGGACAGCGACAGCCTGCAGGCAGTAAACAGCCGTGTTCCTTCTGTGTTCCTCGGGCTGGAGATGCTGAGCAGTGAGGTGCCCTTCTCTGAGTCCTGCTCAGAACTGCGTTGTGGCACCCGCAGGCCCGCAGCAGACCCCCAGCATGTCAGGACCCCTGGAGTAGCAGTGCCCTGGCCCGGTCCACATCCAGGATCAGGGGGGACTGGAACTCCCTCTCGTTCAGGTACATCTCCAGGCCCTGGAAGTAACCGAGTCCTCGTGGCCTCGTGGCCTTTCTTGGTGCCCACACCCCCTCCTGCTGCCCCAAGGAGCCACGTCCCCCAGGACAGCCCTGGGTTAGCCTGGGGCCAGGGAGGAGCAACACAGGAAGATTCTAGGGCCAGGAGACCAGAAATGAGGCCGGCTGAGCTGGGCTGAGCAGGGTCCCTGCGGCCTCCACTGACAAGCCCGCCCGGCCCAAACTGTGGACCCCAGCCCCAGACTGTCCTTCCCACCTGGCCAGACCCCTGCATCCTGGATGGCCCCCTGGAATCACAGCCCATTTCCCCCCTTGGTAAACTGAGGCATGGCTGTGATTTCTCTACCCGAGCACCTGCTGTTCCCCAAGCATGCAAGCCTAACTCCGGAAAGCCCCAGAAGCATACATGCTCTCACCTCTCCAGAATAAGACACCAAGGGTGAAATCTCACAGATGGCTGGAGGGTCCTCGGTTTCTGGCAGGCTGGGCGAGAATCCGCTTGTTAGCACCATCTAACAGGCCTGCCGGCACCCCCTTCCCGAGCCTGCCCCCGGGGAGCCAAGCTAGCGCCAGAAGCTGAGACACTGGACACAGCGCAGCCCTGCCCAGAACAGATGGCCAAGCTCAGCCCTGCTGCCTGCAACCTCTCCACAGCTCCTCCTGCCCTGACAGCGAGAGCCCCGAGCAACCTGCCCTGGCCCCAGCCCCGATCCAGGCCGTAAAACAGCCTCAGATGCATCCATGCAGGGTGGGGGCAGCCAGGCTCAGACACCGGCTGTGGATAATCGGAGAGAGTGAAACATCCTCCTCATCCCCAGCCATGGCATGCCAGTCCCCCCTGGCACCCTGGGCAGACTCAAGGGGTCGGTGAGTGGCCAGTCACCCTACAGGCCAGTCCCCTGCCCCCACTCAGGCGGCCCCAGAGCTGGGGTGGCCCTGGGACTGGGAGGTCTGGCTCACCCAGGCAGCGCGGGGAGCCGGGCCCCGTGTGCATCCAGAAAGTGGGCACCTGCCCGCAGGGCCCAGCGGTAGTGCTGGGTCAGCAGGGCCCGCCGGGCTGTGGCGGGGGTGTCCCTGGCCGCAGAGTCCGCGTTCTTCAGTGGCGAGAACTCCTCCTCCCGCAGCACTTCAAAGGCAACGAAGTTCCTGGTGGGGGGAGGGCCGGTGGCCAGGTGACCTTAAGGCCCCTGCCTGGTGGGGGGAGGCTGGCTGCCCCCCTCAGCCTCCCTTGGCCTCTGCCTCAGAGCCTCCCAGGGCTGCCAGAGGCCCTTCAGGACGGGCACTCCCTTCCATTCCCACCAGCCAAATAGCCAGGCCCAGGGCCACCCCACACCCAACCTGGAAGCGCCCCCTAACCCTAGGCCAGGAGCTGATGGGGGTCCAGGAGACAGCACTGCAGTCCCCAGAGCCCACAGCCCTGAAGCACCTCACGTGCCCCAGAGGTTCCGTACGCTGGGTCCCACCCCACCTCGGTGGGCGGCCGCCTCCCAGGGGCAGGAGCACTCTCTGGCCTCCCTGAGACAGCCTGGGTAGGAGGCCCCCCACCATGTCCCAGCCCCACCCCTCTGGGCCTCGGAACCCACCACCACGGCAGAAGGACGAGGGAGGAAATAAATTACTCGTTACTCACTTAGCAAACGGAAAAACATCAAACACAAACTTCTCCATCTTTATTCCATTTGGTTTCAGCGGCTTTACCAGATTCCCCTCCTCATCCACGTACGGAACCTTCTTAACAGCCACATGTGGCTCCAGCAAGGGCTCAAATTCCCTGGGGGGACAGGAGGATGGATGGGACATACCCAGGGCTGGGCAGCCCCCCTCTTGGAGCGTGCAGGCCAGGTGAGCAGTGGAGGGGACAGCTCACAGGAGGCAGTGGGAGCCAAGGCAGGTCTCTGGGGAAGGCAGCAGGGCAGTTCCCACCCCCAGCCCATCTCCAGGCCTGGGGAGCCACAGCAAACCGGCAGCCGGAAACCACCAGGGTGGGGGCAGCACTTGCGGGCAACAGCCATGGAGGAGCCGGCCTATTTGGCCGCAGGCCCTTCCTCCAGGCCGGTGGCAGGGCCCAGTGTGGGGTTCCCCTGCACCCCGGGCTCGTATAAACGTAGGCGGCGTCTTCCATGACCCACCTCCGACTGCCCTGCTCCTCCCGTCACTGTAGCTCATCTGGCCCTGAGTCTCCACTGCCCCATGCCTGCCCCCGGGCTGCCCACCTGCAGATGGTCTGCAGGAAGCCTCGGGTGAAGAAGTGGTTGCAGATGTTGCCTGCGCCGTAGAGCAGGCCCCCGTCCGGCGCCCGCAGGCTCGCCGTCTCGGGGCTGAGCTCGCTGTACTCCACCACCTGGGGGATGCCGTCCACCTGGCACACCACACCCACGGGCTCCTCGGGGCAGGCCTTCCCCACCACCTGCAGACCCGACAGGGCTGGGCTCAGAGGGGCGAGCGGGCAGGCGGGCTCAGCCGGGGGGCTGGGGGAGGGGCTCACCTTGGCGCCGCAGTCGGCGCCCTGCAGCACGCAGAAGCCCAGGAAGACTGGGTCGGGCAGCCGCACCAGGATGTTGTCCACGCAGTACACGTGCACAAACTCCACTCCCCGGCGAGCCATGTCCTCCAGGACCTGGTGGTCAGCCAGCGCCTGGTACAGGCCCCCGTTGCCATCTGCACAGAGAGGAGGGATGGGCCCGAGTGCGGGCTTGGCCCAGGCCACACTTGCTAGTCCCGAGGAGGCTGGAGGTTGGGGAGGCCCCAGGGGCTCCACCACCCTGTGTTTGCACATGGGGACGGAGGCCCAGAAACAAGCAGTGACTACTCCTAGACCACGTGGTCTCCCACAGTGCCCTCAGGCCTGGGGCCCATCCAGGCCTCCTGGGGTGGGTCTGTACCTGGGGCCATGGCGACCTTGTCTTTCCGTTCCAGGATGACCCGGCCTTCGAAGCTCACTGCAGGCAGCAGGCGCTGCTCAAACATGACCACGTTGGCAGGGTCCAGGTGGAAGAAGTTGTGCTCCTTGAAGAACTCGGCAGTGGGACCCAGCGTGAACTCACTGGTCATGATGTACCTGCAGGGGAGACGGGGCTGAGCCAGGCTGGCAGATGGGTGGGGGGTGGCCCCTGGAGCAGGCCTCCTCCATGCAGGGTGCCTGGCATCCAGCCTCCATCGAGGTGAGGCTGGACTCTGGCCAGGCCAGTGCTGGGAGCTGGAGCTCTGTCAGCTCAGGGTGGGATGATGGGCAGGTCTGGGGCTCCGTGGGGAGGTGCAGGGTCAGAATGGGGCCCACCAGGGCACAGTGCAGGGGCTGCCATGGCGCTCGCTGGCCAGCTGCTCCACCCGCCGGATCCGTTCCGCCTGCAGCTGGTACAGGGTCTTCTGGCTGGGCAGCCCCACGCAGTACATGCCCTTTGGGTAGGTCACGCCCAGGCGGGTGCCCTGGCCCCCAGCTAGCAGGAGCACAGCCACTTTGTTCAGGGCGATCTGGCGGAAACCTAGGGGGTCAGGGGGCACCATAAGGGGTGAGTCTGGGATCAGCCCACAGTCACCCCCTTCACTTCAGAGCCAGCCAGACCTGGGCCCCGGGCCCTGCGACTTCTGAGAGTCCCCCACACACCTGACCTTGTCCCACTCTTCAGGAGGTGCGGGGAGCACCCCAGGGGGGGGCACCTGGGGGGAGGGGTTTCAGGCCTGCATGGTGGCCCCCTCCACGAGAACCAGCCCATCTCGGGGTCCAGACATCAGGGGTGCTAGTGTGCAAGGGATCCCCGGCACCACGTGGGACTGGGCAGGGGCCCTCCAGGTGGGCGCTGGATCTAGACCTCCCCTCAGGGCACACCGCCTCTGGGAGCGGCGAGGTGGGCTGAGCTGTGTGTGTGTGGGGGGGGGGGCTCCACAGCCCACCCTCGTCCGCGCGAGCCGGGGCGCGGGGACAGACTTCATGCACACAGCAGCAAAGCGAAGCCAACTTCCGCGGGCCCCAGGCCCCCGCCTCCTGGCCCCCGGCGGCGGGTGCAAGCCCCGCGCCCAGCCCGGCAGCCCCCGGCGCGCTGCACCTTCGTCCTCCCAGCGCCGTCGTGTCTCGGGATCCGCGCGGCTCGCGCTGCCTACTCGCTCGACGGGTAGCGGCCGCAGGCGCGCGGCCGGGAAGGGTGGCGGCCCGGGGGCGCGCGCGCCGGCCGCGGCCGCACGCCGGCAGTGCTCGCGCAGCGCGTCCGGCTCCAGCTCGGCCAGCTCGGCCAGCAAGGCGGCCCGCGGCCCCGGCGCCAGCTCGGCGCAGAAGCGCAGGAGGTGCTCCTGGCCCGCGCGCTGCAGCCGGCCGCGCACCACCCGCTCCGAGGCCATGGCGCCGCCGCCGCCCGCCTGGTGGCCGCTCGTGACCCGCGCTCCGGCCCGTCACGGGACCCGGCCCCGGGCGCTCGCCCGCCTCTGCCCCCAGGCCCCGCCCCGGCCCGCCCCGGCCCCGCCTCCCAGTCGCCCCTCAGCCCCGGGGCTGCCCCCTCGCACCCGTCCCGCCTTGTCCACATCCCGGCCCCACCCCGAGGAAGAAAGGGCGGCTGGGACACCGGCGGGGCTCCCGCTGTAATCCCCGGGGGTGCCGGGGACAGTCGGAGGCCCGGGGCGGTCCCTGCTCGGACTGGAGCCCGCTGTGGGGTGGCCACGTTTGCACTTGGCTGGACCCCCGGCTGAGGCCGCCGGAAGTAGTGGCATGTCCAGGGGCACAGGGAAGAGGCCAGACTGGGGCTGGGGCCTTGGCTGTGAGGGTGGGAGGACCCGGCCAGATCCCCCTGGACGCGGTGCCTGAGGTCACCTCCGTGGGGAGTCGCCACAGCCACCTCAGCCCCCCTGAAGGCTGCTGGCAGCTCCTCCCCCTGCTTTGCTCCTTATCTTGGGTCATCTGGCTTTAAAATACCTTGCTTGCTTCCTTTAAATTCACTTGCGAAAATTATGTAAGAGTAGCCAAGGCCACTTGGGAACTAAACTGTCTTACAAACCAGTATTGTTAAGTTTGAAAGCAGTACACACGCGCACGCAGGCTTGGGCTCCCCGGCCTGCTCCCTGCTAACCTCCAGAGCAGCTGGGCCTTCTGCAGGCAGGTTCCCCTAGGAACCCCCTTTCTGGGTTGGGGGCAGTTTCCTGGGCCCAAAGGGCCCACGGTAACTTCTGGACCTGAAAGGGATTGTCCTTCTCATGATGGTCTCCAGTTGCCTCCAGGCCTTTGCACTTGCCAGTCCCCTGCTGGGCCCCTCTTCCCCAGGTGCATGTGTCACCTTCTTGGGGAGTTCCTTCCTGGTAGTGGGAGCTGAGAGAGCACCTTCCCCTTTTCCATCCCCTCCTCTCCACATTCTCTGCAGCTTGATCCCCCATGAGGAGTTCACCTCCACGGGGCAGATGTCGTTTGGGTCACAGCTCTGCCCCAGTCTCTTAGATCAATGTCCCACACATCGCAGGCTTGCGAGATGTTTGTTGACTGAACAAATGAGCACTGGGTCCCAAGCCCAGCAGCATGCCTGGGCCGCAGCAGCTGCTCAGGGAGCACTTGCTGAGGGAACGCATGGCCTGCTCTGCTCCAGTAGTTTCTGGAGTTGGAGGGGGGTGGGGACACTGATGGAGGCAGAGGGGAGCCTGGCAGACTCCACGCCCAGGCCAGAGTCATGAGGATCCTTACCACCCCGCAGGGCTGTCACAGGTGCACACAGTGACCTTGAAGGCAGGTGGCTGGAGATGGCGGTGTGAAGGCAAGAACAATGGATGCGACTAGGTCAGGAAGACCCCTGAGTCCAGCCTCAAAGTGGGGGTGGGACTGAGATCAGAATGGTGTGGAAAATAGGTGCCTACAGGGTCAAAAGAAACTGGACTGACCCCCTGGGAGACAGGAAGGAAGACATATGGGGGTGTGGGCGATGACCTCCCGGGCCACCTGCTAAGGGCAGGTCTGTGGCCAAGGAGCCACCTTCCTTTACCCCAGGGCCTCATCCGAGGAGTTCAGGGGAGCAGCTCCCTCCCCAAGGAGCTCCAGCCTCAGCACAGTGAGAACCTAATTATAGCTGGGGTGGGTGCCCCGAAGAGAAGGATGGGGCCTGCAGGGGGCCCCACCTCGTCTGGGACTCGGGGAAGACCCCGGGGGTGATAGCAATAGGAGAAGCCAGAGTTGAGGAAGGTCACCAGGCTGGAGGGCGGGGGGAGGAGGGAGTGGTCCGTGTTCAGGACCCGAAGGACAAGGGGCCACACCCGAGTCCCCGCCCACAGGCAGGCCACGTCTGGTTTCTTCTACACTTCTCTACCCCCTCCTTGGGGGCAGGCCCGTGGCCCAGTGGCCAGATGGGGGCCGGAGCCCCTGTGCTGCCCACTCAGGGCTGGCCTGTCTCCCTCCCAGCTGGGACTGAGAAGCCCCCCCGACCTCCGTGCAGGGTGCTCAGGCTCTCAGGGCCCTTGGTCTGGCATGGGGGCTGCTGACCCCACTGTCCTGAGCTGTGACTGCATCGCCACTGCCCGCTGCACCTGCACAAACCTCCACTGGTGCCCCCCTCCCTCGGCCATGCCCTGGCTCTGTGTCCCACCCAAGGGTGGCGTTTCCACTGCAACCTCCCAGGACGAGCCTTCCTGTGCCATCCACTGAGTGCCCTGCCCTGACCCCAAAAAGCACAGTGACCTGTGGGGTGATGCCCCATCAACCCAATGCTTCAAAGATCAGGGTGTCTAACTGGCCCTCTACGGGACGGTTCTGGTGTCTGAGTGCTTTTGAAGGTGCCCAGTGCTCAGCCCGGGGCAGAAGGGAGGGGGCGGCTGGCAGCAGGTGGGCGGGGGAGATCCCAGCACAGGTGGCCTGAACCAGCAGGAGGGCGGTCAGTCAGCTGCCACTGAGGGGCAAACAGGGATGGAGCAGGCTCTGTGGGGTGACTCCACACTTGGGCACATGGCCTCTAGGTACCCCCCACTCAGACTCCTCACCAGGCATGAGCCCCGACTTGGGGGTGGAACCCCAGAGGACCAGTGAGCCCAGGCCACTCCCTGGCCAGGGCAGCTGTCCCTACAGCTGGAGTCACTGCCGCAGAAGCCTTAGGGTCCAAGGACAGAAGCTCAGGTGGGCAACCGGGGCCTGCCGGGGAGGGGCTGCACCTGCCTGTAGCCTGTCTCCAGGGCCTGTGGCAGCTCTTGGCTGAGTTCGTCTGCTTAGATAGTGGGGACCACACACACTGCATGGGCGATGCCCCATGGCCAGGGCTCCGTGGCATGGGGCAATCTGGGAAGACTGTGGGGGGAGGGATGGGGGCCAAGGCCACCTGGAAGACGGCAAAGGTGGAGGGTGGGCAGTGTCCTGGGCCGCTCCCTGGCTCCCGGAGGTCCTGCTGGCTCTGGCCACGTAGCCCTGGGGTGGGATCTTGGAGCAGATCTCCCAGCTAAGTCGGGGCTGCCTCCCAGACTGCCCAGACAGGGGAACCGGATCCCGGCTAAAAGGCAGCAAGAGACCCAGGGTGCCCAGTGGCCACTGGGGGAGACCTCAGGAGGCCGGGAGCCCGGGTGGCAGCTGGAGGGGGCTGTCCCACCAGAGGAAGGGGCTGCAGTGAGACACTAGGGAGCCGAGGGGAGCGGCTTACCAGATGGGAACCCAGGGAGCTAGGAGAAGGTGGCTTTGTCCTGCAGCCGGCAGGAAAGGCCAGACTGTCCCGTGGGGCCAGGGGAGGAGCTGGCGGCCGCGGGGACAGAGAGGACTCTGTGAGGGGAAGCGCCTAGTTGGCTGGAGACCACGATCCTCTTGGGGCACCCCTCGTGCAAGAGAAGGGGGGCCAGGGTCGGCCGGGGCCTGTGGCTGGGGGACTCTCAGCAAAGAAGGCCCAAGGGAGTCAGAGAAGAAAGGTGGGGCCCCTGCCGGGGCCACGCGCCCTAGCCTTACCCCCCGAGGCCACCTGGGGACAGGTTTCCTTAGGGCGCCAAGCCCCGCTCCTCGGAGAGGAAAGAGGGCGCCGGCGGCGGCAGGGTGCTGGAGGGCACCAGAGGGAGGGGGAGCCACTGGGACGGTCGCTCCGGGCCCCTCCCCGCACCCCGCAAGGCCGGCCGGGGGCCAGAGGAGGGAGACCCCGCAACACGCGGGCGGCCTCCGGAGTTCCGCGGGCCCGGGGCGCTAGGGAGCGCGCAGGTCGCGGGCCCCCCCGGCAGGAAAAATCAAACCCGGGCTGGCGGCCCGTCAGCCAATCCGGGAGGAGACGGGCGGGCGCCGACCAATGGCGGCCGCGCATGCTAATGAAGACGGCCGCCGCACGGAGGGCCCCATTCGAAAAGTAGCAGCTATTGTCGCGGCCGCGCGCGCGGGGCCCGGCCTGCCGCCCTCCCCGCCCCCGCCGCCGCCGTCGGGCCGGACGCGGGGTGCACACGGGGCCGGTCGCCGGGGCCGCCGCCGGGCCGCACGGGCGCGCATGGCCGGGGCGACGATGGCCGCGCCAGGCCCCGCGCCGGGCACCGAGGGGCTGCCGCGCGCCTTCCTGCAGAGCCTGCGCACACTCTTCGACATCCTGGACGACCGGCGGCGCGGCTGCGTGCACCTGCGCGAGATCGAGTCCCGCTGGCAGGGCGCCGACGCGCGGGAGCTGCCCCGCGGCGTGCTCGACGGCCTGCGGCGCGCCGCCCCGGCCAGCGGCTACCTGACCTTCGAGCGCTTCGTGGCCGGCCTGCGCACCTCGCTGCCGAGCGCCGAGGCCGGCCCGCCGGGCCCGCCGCGCGCCTCGGCCCCGGGGTCCTGCCCGGCGGTGCCCGGGGCCAGGCCGCCGGAAACCCCGCTGTCGCGGCGCCTGGCCTTCGCGCCGGCCGACGAGCCGCGGACCGTGCTGGAGAAGAAGCCCCTGCTCCCGGGCGCGCGCCCCCCGCCGGCCGGCCCCGGCGGCGCCTCCCGGAGCCTGGAGAAACTGTGCGGCCCGGCCGAGGCGGCGCCCTGGCCGGCGGAGCCCGAGCGGCTCCAGGGCGCGGCGCTGGAGCGGGGCCCGAGCGCGGGCGTGGGTGAGTGCGGAGCCCGGGATCGCTGCCCACGCACCTGCCGCGGGAGGAGCAGGAGGCGGCGGGCTGGAGGGGCAAGGGGCCTCGGTGCCGGTGCCTGTTCCGGGTCTCCAGAGGCAGCATGAGCCCCTCCCCCGCCACCGCGGGAGGGTGCCAGAGTCACAGGGCGAGTGGGCATTCGCATCCTATAGCAGGGCCGGCGGGAGGCAGGGTCCCCGTCTCCATGCCCACCCACACCTGGGGATACCTGAGGACTCGGTTCCATCTCTGTGGCTGCCAAAGTGCAGGGGGTTCAAGGCTGGTGGGGGGCACTCCTGCTGCTCTCCTGGGTCCTTCTCCATCTTGACAGCTGAGCCAGGAGGGCTGGGCCCGTGCCCCTAACCTCATCCTGGGCAGGGAGGTGGCAGTGGGCTGGCCCTGGTCCTCAGGAAGAGCAAGGGGAGGGGGGTCTCCAGCCCGGCTGGCATCGGTGACTTGAACACTACACTGTAGCTGATGCCAGAGAGGGACACGGACCACCGTCCCCGGGGATGGACGGCAGCCTCCTCACCCGGTTTCTGGGCCAGCTGGCAGGGAGAGGAGACAGCAGAACGGCCTGGGGAACGGCCTGCGCTCTGGCTGGCGGTGGGGGCCGGGCACGCCTCAGCCCTCAGCCTGCGCGCCTGCCCCACAAGCAGCTGCCCCCTCTCCCCTGCCTCCACCATCTTCCTCTGCCCTGTGGCTGGCGCTGGGAGCTGCTGACCGCCGTCCTCTGCGGCGAGCAGATCTGCAGCCCCAACCTAGGCTGGGCCCCCATCCCGTCTCCCCTGCTTCTCACTGCTCCACCCTCCCTCTCTGCGGCCGGGGGCTCTGGGTGTGGCTGGCCCCCAACACAGGACGGAGAGCGGCCATGTCAGCCGCCAGGGTCTCCGTTGGGTTTGGGGTGTGCGGGTCTTGGGTGGGTGGTCTAGCCCTGTCCCGCCCCGACAGCCCACGTGGTGCTGGGTCAGTTGCTGCATGTCTCCGAGGGCTGGACGTGGGGGTCGGGCCCGCGGCCAGCCGGGGCTCGCGCGGTCATCCAAGGGAGGCCAGAGAAGGGGCTGACGTGCCTGCGGGGCAAGCTCAAAGGCCCCCTCCCAAGCACCCAGCCCAGAGATCAGGCCCCCACCTCCCCACCTGGGGCTCTGGGTGCTCCCGGAGCTGGGCAGGGCCCCAGGGTGCAGGGTGCTAGTGCGGGCCCACGTGGAGACAGGGCTGTTTCTGCTGGTCACCTGCCCCGTGCCATGAGCCGGGGTCTGGGAGCTGCCTGGTGGGCTCTACCCTGCAGACCTGGCCTGGGTGCCTTTGCCCTCTCGGCCCCTCCTGGAGGCAGCCTGGCAGGTGGGAGCATGGAGTCTGGGCCCCTTGGAGCCACTCTGCCCCCAGGCCCCCCAGCACGCACACCCGGACCCCCTGCTGTGGCCCTGGCCCCCGGGCATAGCCCCCAAGGTGCTGGGGAAAAGGCTGGAGAGTTGAGGCTGCACGTCCCATCCACACTCCTGGGTGGGCCTGCAAGGGGCCCCTGGGGAAGGCCCTCCACGGGGCTGTGACATGGGTGGTGCTGTAGCCGTCCTGAGGACACCCGGCTGTCCCCAGCGGACCTGCCCTGCGCGTTTGTATTTTGCACCCACCAGGAGCAAGTTAGGGCTCCAAGTAATTGGGAGCAGTTAGCACCTGGGGACCACCACCCAAGGCCCCTCATCCTTCGCCAGCTGCCTCCGGACCCCGCGATGCACCCACACTGTCCCGGGTCAGACGAAGCCTCTGCCCTCACAGCCTGGAGGCCTGAGGGTGGGGGGCGGAGTAAACACCAGCCTCCCCCCAGGTGGGGGAGCACAGCTGCTGCAGCCAGTGGGGACCAACCCCCAGCCTGGCTGGGTGGGTTGGGCCGTCTCCGGGATGCCAGGCGGGGCAGGAGGTGAGCCCGGCTGCCTCTGCTGCAGGTGCTGTAGCCAGCAGGGCGCTGGAGGCTGGTGCGGGGGTAGCCCGGCGGGCGCGAGGCGAGCAGCGGAGGCACACCATCACCAACGGCATTGACTGCAACCTGGTGAGTGGGCACGGGTGTCCCAGCCACCCCTCTGCTGGGGAGCCTGGGGCAGGGGTGCTGGTAGTTCTAAAGTTCCACCCGAGCTGGAAGCCCCTGGGGGGTGGGCCCAGGGTCAGGCTTTGGGGAGACGGCAGCTTAGGGTGCCGTGAACCGCCCCTGCCCAAGCCTACTCACAAGGGTCCTCTCTGCCAACGGGACCGGTGGCGAGCTTGTGGGGCAGGTGCTGAGCTCAGGGGCACCTGCTCCTGTCCCCTGGGGAAGCTGAGGCCAGGACTCCCCCACGCACAGGCTCCCATGGGGACGGACGTGCCTGCAGATGGTGCTGCTGTCACACGTGCTGGCACGGTTTTGCATCGCTCGTGTGTGTGCACGTCACTTCCTGCTTGTGGGTCCTTGGGCATGTACATAGGTGCACGCAGACATGCGCCTGCACACGTGGGCATGTTGCATGTGTGAGTGGCGGGTGCCTGCACTCCTGGGCTCACACGCGCGTGGCGGGTGCGTGATGCCCGGGCGTGCACTTGTCTTGCAGCTGAAGCAGCTGAAGGAGCTGGAGCAGCAGCAGGAGGTGCTGCTGCAGGGCCTGGAGCTGATGGCACGGGGCCAGGGCTGGTACCGGCAGGAGCTGCAGCGCGTGCGGGAGTGCCAGTGCCGCCTGGGCCGGGGCAGGGCCGGCACCGTGAGTGCCCCCGCGGAGGGACCCGACCCCACACAGGCTCCACCCCCCCACCTCTCCCAGGTCCCAGGGGCTGTTCCTTCCATCCCAGGGTCCGAGCTCCACCCCCCAGCTCTAGGGCTTCACACACACACACACACACACACACACACACACACACCTGGAATCCAGGGTGCCCTGGAGCAGACCCCCCATCAGCAGCACCCCTGGGCTCACCTCTGGGCTCTGAGCAGCACTTTGGGGGACCCACCCGGGCCGGCCCTGCTCTCCAACCAGCCCTTCCTTTCCTCCAGGGCTTGGGGGCCGAGGGGAGCCCCCGCCCTCTGGGGCAGCTGTTGCCCAAAGTGCAGGAGGTGGCCCGATGTCTGGGGGAGCTGCTGGCCGCGGCCTGTGCTGGCACGGTGAGTGCCCGCCCCGCATCCCAGCCCTGCTCGCCCTCCACCTGGCAGCCACGCTGACAGTGCCAGGCCAGCCTGACGGTGCCCCCCCGCAGGTGCCACCCCCGCCCTCCTTGGGGCCCCCTGGCTGGCAGCCCCAGACCATCGCTATGCTGAAGGAGCAGAACCGGCTGCTCACCAAGGTGAGCAGGGGGCCGGGGGGCCAGGGGCTGGGGACCCCGAGTGCTCATCTGACGCCTGCCCACCCACCAGGAGGTGACGGACAAGAGTGAGCGCATCACCCAGCTGGAGCGGGAGAAGTCGGCCCTCATCAAGCAGTTGTTCGAGGCCCGCAGCCAGCAGGACACGGGGCCGCTGGACTCCACCTTCCTGTAGCCAGCAGCTGGCCCAGACACGCGGCCCCTCGCTGGCCACCAGGACACAGCACCCCAATCCTCCTTGCCTGTCTGGGGCGTCCCCGACGCTGACTTGGTTCCCTGAGGCAAGACTGCCGGCCACCAGCCAGCCTGAAGCTGCGCCCACCCCTGTCACTAGGCAGCAGGGCCCCTCGTGTTTGCCGGACCTCAGGGGGTCCCTGAGCAGGAAGAGGCGCTGGCCCTGCCTTTGTTTACGCTGTCCTCAGACCCCGGGGAGGGGGCAGGTCTCCAGTAAAAGGTCCTTGTCACGCCAGGCTGCACTTCCAGCTGCGGCCAGCCCAGGGCGCTGGGCAGGGGCTGGGCCCTTCCCAGCAGTCCCTGTGGGGGTCTCGGGATCAGAGCCACTGGGGCACTGAGGACTGAGGGGAGCTGATGAGGCTGTTGGGAGCCGGAGTGGGGTGGGGGCAGCCCCTGGGGGTGGCGGCTGAGTCAGGCCTTGGTGGGAGCTGAGGCAGCTCTGGCTGCAGCTGGAACCAGCCCAGCAGGTTCCCGGAGTGGGCGGGCAGGCGTGCGTGCAAGAGAGCTCACCCTGGCCCTGGGCCCTCCCCGCCCCCGCACAGGCCCCAGTTTGGGTGAGGGAGGACACATCCTGCTCTGCCACGGAAAAGGGAACGTCCTGCACAGGAAGGGGTGGGGAGCAAGGAGGGGGGGTCCCAGCAGGACCTGCTAACGGTGCTGGAACCCAGGAGGGCCCAGGGCTCCCCCCACCTACCCCATGGGGACCCCAAGCTGAGTCACAGCAACGTCACTGGGGGTCCAAGCCAAACTCTGATGTGGGGTGTATGGGGTACAGGGGCCCTGCGTTGGGGAAGGGCACCCGCACTGGGCAGGTGCAGAGAAGGGTCCCAGGGCAGGGGCCGGCCACTCCCACAGGGCTCCAGCGCTCCGTCACCTGCTCAGTGCCCACCACCCGGCTCCCACTTCTCTTGCGTGTCTGTGGGGGTCCCAGGCAGCCCTCCATGGAGCAGGGGTTGGCATCCCTTGGGAACCTCTGCAACCCCACACCTGGATCTCCTGGAGGCTTGCCAGGGTGCCAGTCAGGGTGGGTGGGGGTCGAGACAAACCTAGGGTCAGAGGTAGGAAGGGGATGTCCTTATGGGAAATTGGCACCCCATGGCCACAGCAGCTGGGGGGATGTGCCACACGATGGTTAGAAGAGCACCAGCTGGGGGGAATCCTCTGGCCAACAGGTGTCAGCACCTCCCACCGCCCCCGGAGCCCCGCGTTCCCACCCTTCCCTCCATCCCATGGCCTCCCCCCACGCACACACCTGCCCAGCCCTGCCCGCCCCTCCCTAGGAGCCGCCATCAGGTTCCCACACAGCCCGTGATATGTCCAGCTTGCAACCTGACTGGGTCCCTTCCCTGTTCCTAACCCACCCATGACCCCGTCACCCAGGACGGGCCCCTGGTCCTCAGGCCCTGATGAGCAGCACCCCCCCCCCCGCAACTCTGGGCCACTCCGTCCATCTGCAGCACCCCCGCTTCACCTGGGTGCTCCCGGCCCCCAGGAAGGAGGCGGCTGTCCCCAGGGAGATTTGCGCTCCCTTCTGACGTCTCCCAGGAGTTGGGGGGCAGCAGAGAGGACCGCGTGTCATCCTGGGGGTGGTCCCTGGGCGCCTCCCGCGCAGGGCTGCGGGCACTGAACTCGCTGCTCTCACCCTGGTTCACGGGGGCCGGAACCCAGCAGCTGAAACCAGGCTCCCCAGGGTGTCGGGACCGCCAGGGACCTCCAGGTGCCCCCGGGCAGTGGCGCGTCCCCAGTGTGGGTTTCTGTCCTCTGTGCCGCTGACATCGGGGTTTGGGTCAGTCTCTGTGCGCGGCTGCCCAGGCCAGGCAGGGGTCCAGCAGCGTCCCGTTCTCCACCCGCAGGATGCCGGGGGCACAACCTGCCCCCAGCTGTGACAATTAAAACTGCCTCCAGACAGGGCCAAGTGTCCCCTGCGGGCAAAGCCGTCCCTGGTCATGGAGAACCACTGCCCTAGTGGACGCCCCACCCGGGCCTCAGAGAGCCCTCGCACGTCAAGTTCCAAGGACACGAGCAACTCCAGGTTAGGGAAATTATCACAAACGCCACAAGGAAACAATGCACCCTGGAAATGAGGGAGAGGATTGGGGTCCCTCAGATAGTGGCACCGTTAGAGTCAGGAGAACACAACAGCTGTTCTGCATCTCTAAACAAACAAAAGACGGTGGGAGGATGCACAAAGAGTAGCCTTTATAGTCTCAGCCTATAAAACATGTAAATTCTATTCCATAAAGTTGACCAATTATGTATGAAAATTTCAGATAGAACTTCCAGTTGTAATATAAATTTATATAATTGAAATTTGAAACTCAATAAATGGACCAAACTTGAGATGAGAAATTTTGGCACAGCCGTAAGGTTATTTAGTGAATTGAAACAGAGCTTGGGAAATTATCCAGACCTGGCCCAGAGAGGCAAAGAGGTGGGAAATAGGAAAGCCTGAGAGCCTCGGGGGACGGGGTGGGGGTCTCAGGGACTATTGGGTTCTCTGGAAGGAGCAATAAGGACAATGGAAGGATGGTGTGTGTGTGTGTGTGTGTGTGTGGTGTAAGTAAATGACGACAAGCCGGTTTACAAATTTCCAGAGGCAATTCTCGTATCCTGGAACCCCAGCAGACCCCAGGCAGGGTGAATTAAAAGAAATATCCACTTCCTGCCAGAAGACAGTGCAGTGGGGTCTTCCAAGGCTGAGACAAAACAATCATTTACCTAAAAGCCCACGTCCAGTGAAAATACCTTTCAAGAAAGAGCACAAAATAAAAACATTTTCAAACAGAAACATTGAGTTTACCACCAGCAGAATGTCCCTAAGGGAAATTTCAAAGGAAGTACATTAGGCTGAAGGAAAGCAATCTCCAAAGGTAGGTCTGGAATTCAAGAAGGAATTGGAGGGAAAAAAGATGGATTAGTTATCTGTTGCTGCTTGGTAAATTGCCCTAAAACTTAGTGGCTTTAATGCAACAGTTATTTCCGTGCAGTTCTGTGGGTTGGGCCTTCAGGGCCAGCTGCACTGGGTGGTTCTGGCTCAAGGGCTCATGAGGTTGAAGTCAGGACACCTGCCGGGGCTGCAGCAGCGGAAGGCACGACAGACGGGGCGGTCCACTTCCGAGACGGCACCTCACGCGATGGTTAGCAGGGCTGAGCTCGTCGTGGGCTGGTGCCTACGCCTCATTTTCTTGTCATGATGACCTCTCCAAAGGGTTGCTCAAATGTCCTCAATATGGCAGCTGGTTTACCCTAAAGTAAGTGATCCAAGAGACGGCCAGAAGTAAGCTACATGCCTTTTTTAATCCTGTCTCAGGAGCCACATCCCCCTACTTCCATCATATTCTATTTGTTAAAAGCAATCACTAAGTGCATTCCTTGTTCAAAAGGAGGGGAAAGAGTCTCCACATTTTTAATGAGAGGAGTATCAAATAATGTGTAGATTTTTTTAAAAGCCAACACAACATATATAATTAAATATGTAGGGAAATTGGTGCAAACATTGAGTGTATATAACAATAATACCCAGTTTGCAGGATGGGGGGGCAGAATAGAATTGAAATAATAGCACACAAAGTAGGGAACAGTGGTGCAGCTAAGGCATCCTAATGACCTTTACTTTCATGAGGAGGGGAAATAAAATGATGACATTTGGATTTTATTAAGTATGAACAAAATCACTAGGAGAAAGGGGAGGATTGTGGGAAGATGGCCGAGCAGGAAGCTCCAGGACTCAGTCCCTCCAACAAAACTACTGAACTGGCAGGAACCATCTGAATCAACTCATTTGGCACGTGAGCCTAGGAGAACACTGCACAGCATCCAGGGGGCAGCAGGTGGAAGAGACTCGTAACTCACCATGAATGTGGGTGAATTTCACCCCCCGCTCAGTGGCTGCCATCCTCCATCCCCCAACAGCAGGGCAGGCTGCCATGGGGTTGAGTTCAGGACACCAGGGCAGCTCGCTGGGGCCAGGGTGGGCTACAAGGACCTGATCCTTCCTCCAAAATACAGGGGTGTGGACTCATTGCTGGGCACTGCTTCTAACCACCTGCTTCAGATCACCGACGGCCACTTATGAGGGTGTCCATTGTTCCTCAGGCAAAAGCAGCAGAGGAGTCTTAAAAAGGACCCTCTTTTCCATCTGGGAGAAAAAGAGTTTGGAAAAGTCACAAACAGATGGCTGCAGCCCTCAATTTGGGGGAGTCAGGCGGGGGAGGACAAAAAGACTAGTAATCCCAAGATTGGGGAAGGGAAAACTAGATTCCAAGAGCTATAACAATATGATATTCAGAATGTCCAGTTCTCAAGAAAAAAAGCTAAAAACAGGCAAAGAAACAGGAAAGAATGGCCCAATACATGAGACAAAGAATTTGCCAGAAACCATTCCTGAGGAAGCTCATATACTGGAAATAGTAATCAAAGACCTTAAATCAACTGTCTTAATACATTCAATGAGCTAAAAGAATCCATACACAAAGAACTAAAGAAAACTAGGAAAACATTATCTTAAAAAAATAAAGAGATGTAGATTTAAAAATGGAATCAAACAAATTTTGGAGCACAAAGTACAGAAAATGAAATGAAAAACTCACTGGAGAAATTCAACAGCAGTTTTGAACACACAGAAGAGGGATCAGAGAACTTGAAGACAAGAAAATTGAAATTACCAGTTTGAGGAGCAGAAGTTAAAAAAAATGAAGCAAAACGAACAGAGCCTGAGGGAGCTGCGGGGCACCACCAAGCTTATCAACACACACAGCACTGGAGTCCCAGAAGGACAAAAGAGAGAGAATAAGGCTGAAAAAGTATTTGAATAAGTCTCGGTGGAAAACTTCCCCAACCTGATGAAAGCCATGACTACACACACCCAGGATGCCCAACGAATTCCAAGCAGGACAGACTCTAAGATGTCTATGCCAAGACATAGTACAGAAAAAATTTCAACATCCAAAGACAAGGAGAGGATGTTGAAAGCAGCAAGAGAGAAGTGATTTGTCACAGACAGTCCCCAATAGGACTAACAGTAGATTTCTCATCAGAAACCATGGAGGTCAGAAAACAGTGGATGACATGCTTAGAGCCCTCAAGGAAAAAACTTAAGTAAGAATTCTAAATCCAGTAAAATGATCCTTCAAAAATGAAAAAGAAATTAAGACATTTTCAGGTAAACAAAAACTGAAAGAGTTCACTACCAGAAGACCTGTTCTACAAGAAATGCTGAAGGGAGTCCTTCAGGCTGAAACAAAAGGGCACCAAACAGTAACCTGAAGCCCTAAGGAGAAATAAAGAAAATTAGTAAAGGAAACTACATAGACAAATATAAAATCCTGAATTGTTACT
Source organism: Bradypus variegatus (assembly GCA_004027775.1). Taxonomy (NCBI): domain Eukaryota; kingdom Metazoa; phylum Chordata; class Mammalia; order Pilosa; family Bradypodidae; genus Bradypus; species Bradypus variegatus. The sequence continues at coordinate 20,575 of PVKY010003533.1, forward strand.
TTTGGTTTATAACTGCTTCTCCTTCACCCAATATGACATAACAGAGAAAGTTTAAAATGATAATTAAAATTCATGTTAATGGGTATATAATTAAAATTCATGTTAATGGGTATACAATATATAAAGATGTAATCTGAGACAGATTAGAAAGACGCAGGATGGAGAAATATGGGTCAAGAAAATTTGTATATTACTGAGACTAGATCAGTAGAAACCAAATTAGAATGTCATTAGTTTAATATGTTCAGGGAAATTACAAAAGTAACCACTAAGAAAATAACTAAAAAATATGGAGAAAAGGAAAAAAAGAAGGGGATCAAAATGATAAGCTTCAAAAAAGAACTAATTTTTTAGAAAGGCAGTAATGGAGTACTTGAGGAACATAAGATGTACAAGGCACAAAAAACAAACAGCTAAATGTAAGAAGTCAATCCTGCCTTCTCAGTTTTTTACTTAAATGTCAATAGATTAAACTCCCCTATTGAAAGTCAGAGTTTGGCAGATTGGATGAAAAGGCATGATCTGTCTCTATGCAGACTACACATGACTCAAGGACACAAAGGCACAAAGAGATTGCAAGTAAAAAGATGGAAAAAAATATTCCATGCAAATAGTAATCAAAAGAGAGCCAGAGTAGCTGTATTATTGTCAGACAAAATAGACTTTAAGCCAAAAAAGATTACAAGAGACAAAGGAAGATATTATAAGAAATTCAAACCAGCAAGAAGATATAACAATTATAAATATATATGCACCTCACAACAGAGTTCCAAAATATATGAAGCAAAAATAGAACTGAAGGGAAAAAAATAGATATCACTACAAAAATAGTTTGAGACTTCAATATACCACTTTCAATAATC
>PVKY010003534.1:0-21443 GCA_004027775.1 Bradypus variegatus
GGGGGTGGGGGGAAAGGGCACTTTGGACTCCAACACACTGACCTGATGCCCTCCTCGCCCACCTCACCCCACCCTCACTCCAGGATGAAAGAGACCCTGTTATGTTTTGAACATAATATTTATTGAATGTGCCAGGGGCACTGCGTTAAGTACTTTCACTATTTTATGTCACTTAATTCTGCTAGATAGATGGTATTCCTGTCTACAGCTAAGGAACCTGGGTTGGAAAGAAGTTAGGTCTCTTGATAGAGGGACCACTGCTAATTAGTTCTCCAACCGGAAGGTGAGCCCTGTTCTAACTCCAAATCTCCACCTCTCCATTGAGCTGAGGCTAGGATTTTTTTTAAAGAACACCAGAAAAATCCCGCCAGCCATTTTATTTGATCTTAAATAGCATCTGTTTTCTCGTGATAAGTTCTACTCACTAATGGCTGGAAATGTGGAAAGCACAAAAATACACAGAAGAATTATAGAATTAACTGCCATTCACAGTTTGGTGTGCAACCTTCCAGGGTTTAATCTTTTTTTCCAGTGCACTGAGTTTTACAATCCCCCCTCCCCATTTTTTTAAATAATGAGTTTGCCACCTGTACTTCCCACTTAATGTACTGCGCACATTTAGAGACCCACCTGCCCTCACCTGTCCCTCCTCCCCCACCCCTCCCAGCCATCGCCTGCTCACAGGTGTCTATGGCAGGACGGAGGCAGGCGCTCAGCTGGAGGCGGCCACCCTTGATAACCCGGAGGAAGGGACCCCTCCCAAGAACGGCAGTTGGGGAGAGTCCTACCTCACAATCGTCGGAGTCTCTGGGGTATCCATCCCATTGTCCCATCTCTCCTTGTCCCTCTCCAGTGGCCGTGATGTGCCTGAGTCATGATCAATAGACCAGCCCGTGTTTCCTCAGCAATTACAGAGCAATTAAATGTTTGGTCGATACAGTTTAGTCTTCACACAGCTGGTCACCCCTGAGGCTCAGAGCCTGCTGAGAGCTTGCCTGCCCACGGGAGGCACGGGCCGGGCCGATGGGTGGCTCTGTGTCACGGAGGAGGACAAAACAGGCCCACTTTGCCTGCCCACAGGAAGTTTGCTTGTCTCCTTCAGAGTCCAGTATCTTTGGAACCTCCAGGGAATAAAACTGGGAGAGGCGGCCAATAATTTAGTGTGCAAAGTTTGTTAGTTCAGGGAGACATCTGGAGGGGTGGGGTCGTGTGATCTCACCTGAGGGAGCTGGGAAACTTCCCATGATGCTTTGCCACGAGGAGCGCATCTTGCCTGCTGACAGGGCCCAGGTGGGATGCCTGGGGCGGAAGACACCTGTCAGGTGTGGGGTGGAGCCAAACCTGCACAGAAGTAAAAGGCAGCTGGGGTGGAGAGAGGTGGAGACTTCCTGCTTGGGCGTTTTCAGCAGGTCAGACTTCTGAGGGGTTCCATGTAGCCATCTGAATCCATCTTGGCTGGGCTCCATACCTGAGGGTGAGCACAAGGAAGATGGCTGAGGAGTTTGGTCCCGGAGTTGGAGAAATCTGTCCTCTGATGAGCTGTGCCACCTGTCACTTTACCTTACTTGAGCCTTTTGCTCCATCTGTGGCTTCCCTGCCGGAATATCAGGAGGCACAAGAAACAAAGTACTTTGACATGTTTAGGGGTGGGGGGCACTAAACAATTTCCAGAGTATTAGGAGAGTTTTGTCTTGTCGTGACTCGTGCCATGTGGTCCCTTTTCTGTGCATAGGACCCCCCTCCGCGGGATAGGAGACTCATATTTGGAGTCTAGAATTTGCCCAGGCCAATGTCCCTTGGTGTTTTCCCCTCCCAGGCCTTGACAGAGCTAGTTAAGCCATCCTTGAAGACTTCATGCGACTTTGTCACTGGAGGGTACTTAGGAAACCTACCTGTCCGTGGTGCCACGCAAGGGGCTACGCAGCATGACTGAGGCCGCCATGGGCTTCCAAAGAGCTGCATCTGACTCAACCTCCTCTAGAACCGTGGGAAATATTACTCCTATTTTACAGACAAGAAAACTGAGGATCAGAGATGGCAAATCCCTTGTCGAGGGGCCAGGCAGCTGGTAAATAGCAGAGCTAGGATTCAAACTCTGGGTCTGTGAACTATGTGGGTCTGTCTGCTGCAGCCGTTAACCAGCAGTCAGATGACAAAAGAAGAGAGGTGTTTTCAGTACATAAAATGAAGGGGTGGCAGGGGGTGAACAGCCAGCTCCCACTTTCCCAAACGTAAGAGGTGGAACACTTAGGGTTCGCTCCCCCCAGGGAGCCTGGTTTGTGGTTCTGGGGCTGAGAAGGCTGGGCCTTCCCTTAGCCTCTCACCCTGCTCGTGAGGTTGTTTGCCTGAGGAGAGATTACTGGGGTGGAAGCCGGGGTAGGAGGGAACCAAACTTAGGCTTTATTAGAAATAAATGTAACTAAAGATGATACTTCCAGAACAACAAAATGAAAGGTGCCACAAGGAAATTCTAGCTTTTTCTGTTCAGTTAGTGTTCGTTAATGCAGAGTTTTGGTTTTGTCCAATTTCCTGGGAAACAAGTACTCATTTCATTTACTGAAAACTTCTCTTTTTAATCTTTTGGATATTCTTCTTTTCCCATTCCCAGCAAGAGTAACTGCCCTTTGCATGTCTGGAAATTTTTCTGACCCTACTCTTTCTTCTGCTTTTATTTATTTTTTCTCCTCTGAGAGGTCAGCTTTGCGCATCCATTTATCTTTTAACCAATAACATGACCACGATAATAATTTATCAGTTCAGTAAGTATATCTGATGTATGACAAAAAGAGTTTTAAATCTGTTTCATCAAATGGGTGAAAAAGAAAAGAGAAAGTAATTGTAATCAAGATTGAGTGATTTAGATGTGGCATTCTTAAAGAATTTCCTGCTTTTGAGAGGTCTTGGAGTGGCTTAAGAAAGGACATTTTTAGAACTTTCTTTTGTGATGATTAAAAAAGCAAAACAAAAAAACACCAGAACAGGAAAGACTGTGTATCGGAGTGTGCTATTGTCTCCAGCAGGGAGAAGGGGGCTGCATTACTCATGGGTCTTGCTTCTGTGATTCCCCTGGTGCCCTGGCCCTCTGAGTCTGCCTGTGGGGCTCCATGGAGGGGGCAGAAGTGTCACTACCCTCTGTGCCATCCTGAGTGCTTGGAGACTTAAATAAGTTGGTCGGAGAAGGGGAGGTATGACTGATGAGGGAGGGCTGACAGGACAGCGAGAAAGAGAGGTGGGTGACCGGTGGGGGATCCGTCCCGGGTGCCCTGCCCCATCTTTCTCCACCCTCCAGCCTGGGTCCTTTCCTTAAACCCCAGGCATTCAAGATCCCATGGATCTGAGGAGTCCAGGCAACACGGCACAACCTTCAAACCTACACCAAGCCCAGGACGTGCAATGGAAACTCATACGTGGCTTTAACTGTCAGAGCCATCATCATGGGAAAGGCAGGCAGATGTGGGACAGAAGACAGGAAGGACAGCGGTCTTGGGTTCTCAGATATGGGGAAGCCTGAGGACACCTCCCCCATTGCATTTAAGCCCCACCTTTGCATTACATTTGCATCCCAGACTGAAGCCCCAAGGCCAAAGAAGAAACAGAATTGATAAGGCAGCTCCATTGCCTCTTCTTTCCGCAAGGTTTGGCTTGTCCGGGGCCTTTGCTGGGCCCTGGGGTTACCGTCCCTGTCTTCAATGTGCTCCCCGTGTAAAGGGGATGAGAGACCTATCACGGAGGCATTTGCAATGGTAGGGAGGTGCCTGAGGCCCTGTGAGAGCTCCAGGGATGTTTCCTGGGGAGGAGGATGCTGAGCGGGTCCGGCTAGGGGTCCGCCCGGCCCAGGGCAGGGAGGTGGGCTGACAAAGGCAGAGGGGGCGCCAGGTGCAAGGCCCAGAGGTGAGAAGGGGCATGCTGCGGGTGGGACCCCTGAGGAGCCTCATAGTTCAGGCATAAAGCACAAGGCCCCGTGTGTAGACATCAGAGTCAGGGCCACTGGGGGGGTCGTGTGTCACTAAGAGGGGCTGGGCCTTAGCCCCATGGGCTCTGCTGGGTGGGCTTTCCCAGGCCAGAGGCAGCACTATGGGGAGAGCTGCATTGGGTGGGGGTGGGTGGGCCTGAGAGAGATGGAGGCGGGGGGCATGGAGGCAGCGGGAGGGCGAGAGACAGTGAGTGAGAAAGGAGGGCAGGAGAGTAAGAGAGCAAGAGAGAGCAAGGGGGGCGCGGAGGGGAACAGGATAGAGTGGGAGGAAGTGAGTAAGTGGGGAAGAGTTGTGAAAAGAGAGTAAGAGCGAGGGAGAGCGTGATGGAGGTGTAAGTGGGGCACGGCATGCTCAGCTTGGCATGCTCATTTCACTGTGACAGCTGAGTGCCTTGGGGTACCCAGGCCCATGGTGGGGGAGGGGCTGCCATGGCCTACCTCCTGGGACCTGAGGGCCTGAGCAGGGCAGTGGTCAGTGAGCAGAGGGACAGCTTTAGACCCATTCTGGAGAAAAAAATGACAGGACTTCAGCAGTTGGTTGGAGGAGAAGGGAAGGAAGTTTCCAGGTTTCCAGTTTGGACAATAGGGTCAGTGGTGGAGCCTCTAGGAGAGAACAAGTTGGACGCGGAGGCAGAGGAGCATGGGATTTTTTTGGCGAGGTGGGAGACAGTGGAGGATGTAGGTGACTTCTGTTTGTGTGACTTGGTTGGAGGTGGCTATGGGGCTCCAGGTGGAGCTGCCCAGGAGGCTGCTGATATCTGGGGCACTGCAGCTCAGATTTGGAAGTGATGGCTGGGGAGGAGGCAGGGTTTGGAACTCCAGCAGTGATTGGGGCCTCAGGGGTGGGGGATGGCACAGACGGTGATGGCAGTGGGCCTAGGAACTGGCATGGACCAGGGACCCGGACGGGAGAGCCAGTGCCTCCGCCAGGAAAGGGCTCGTTAGAGGCCCAACTGGTCAGCGGACCCTTTTGCACAACCACCTGACTGCTCGCTGAACCCTCTCCCCAGTGCTTTGGGGAGTAAAGAGGAAGGGACTGTTGACTTAGACACACAGGATGTCGGGGCACGAAGAGAAGAGAGTCGAGGGATGAACTTGTCCTTAGTTCTCCGGGTAGGAGATGGAGGACCAAAAGAAGGCCTTTGCCCGAGGTCTCCTGGCTGGTGGCGCGCAGAAGCAGGATAGAACTCGGGCTCCTGACCAAGCTGGTGCTTTCCCACCACCAGACTTCACCCGGACCCCCCTTCTCGGGCCTCAGTTTCCCGAGGCTGACGGGAAATGCAGTGTTCCAAATGAGAGTGAGCATCTCTAAGGAAAGGGAAGCGTTCCATCAAACAGTGCAGTGGGTTTTTCCTTGCTACACATTACTTGTTGTTAAAGAGTATTTTAGGAAATTTTGAAAAGGTAAAAAGCCTCACCTTACTCATAATCCCTCAGCCCTCTCACATCTAACTACTCTCATTTTCCCTGCATCCAGTGCCCCTGGGATGTGTCCCCCGGAAAGCTATGGGGAAGAGCCTGGCACCCACTGCCCTTCCTCCATGCTGGCAGGCAGGTCTCAGGATTTGTCCTCGACTTGTCTGCAGTTTCTTTCACTCCAAGGACAGAAGTGATAGGAAATGAAGAAGGGTTAAGGGAAAGTCAGTCATAACTCTAACAACTAACATCTGTATGGCATTTTCCAGGTTACACAACTCCATTCCATCTTTCACTCATTTGATCCTCTCTGTGGCCCTGTTAAGGTCAGACTGGCAAGAATTAGTGTGCCCATTTTTACAGCTGAGGAAATAGCCTCAGAGAAGATGGGTCAAGCTCTATACAGGTGGAAAGTGGCAGAGGTAGCACTAAAGCCCACACAGAGAGAGGGGCAGCAACTGAGCAGTGACACTGCATCTTTGTTGCAGTTTGAAGTTACTGCCTTGTCACATCTGGTGACCCCCCCCCCACACACAGGCTGGCAGGATCTTAGTGTGATCACCCTGTCCTTTGCAGCCCTGGAGAAACATTGATTAGGCTACCTGCCCTGAAGTCCTCAGGTTCCAGGGGAACTGACTCACTAGAAACAAACTCATAAGAGACTGATGTATTACAGTAGACACCAGTTTACTAATTCATAATGGGAAACAATCCCAGCAAGCAGGATACTCATATTTGCTGATCACTAAAGAACTTAAAAATATGAGCACCTCTTTTTCTTCAGGGGCAGAGGGTAAAGCACCAGATGATTTTTTGTGTATTCCATTTTAGGTTGGAAAGGGAGAGAGAGGTGAGGAGGTGGTACAAGAGTGCCCTGAGCTAGCGGATGAATTTGGAAAGACTTCAAGGTAGTACTAACATGTGGAGCAGTTAAGGGCATAGACTAGAAAATTCAAATCCAGATTCAAGCCTGAGTTGGCTACTTACAAACTATGTGACCTTGGTAATATTACTTAAGCTTTCTAATCCTCAGTTTACTTATCTGTAAAATGGGATTAACAAGAGCACCTATCTCTTAGGGTGGTTAGGAGGATTAAATGAGATGATGTGTGGAAAGGTGTCTGGTGTAGTGGAAGCACTCAAGAAATGTTAAGTATGTTTAAAGCTGGATTTTCAAGAGCAGAGTGGGAGAAATCAGGAAAGGGGGTCTAGAAACTCAGGTATGACTGGGAAACATCTAGAAAGAATGGGCCAACTACATCAGGGGATGGAGTCCCAGTGGCAGAGTGAGTATGGTGAGTGGGCGGGGACACACTACCTGGCTGTTGAGTCATTGAGCCCATGACCTTCAAAGAGAGGGTCCAGCTCCTCCTCTGGGTGGCGGGTGTAGAAGGGGAAGCTGGATTTCAGATGTTTCTGCTCCAGCTCAGCCTGTGACATCCAGAGCATTGTCTGGAAAGAACCCAACACACCAAAGAGAGAGAGAGAGGGAGGGAGAGGGAGAGACAGAGAATGAGAACTGAGGGACAAATAGGGGAAGAGATCACAGAATCTAAAAGCTCTGATGAATGTCAATCAGGCAAGACCAATAGGCTGGAGAGGAGATTTTCTAGAAGAGGAAATGACTTAACCCAGCACCAGGCTGTCACGGCACAAGCTGGAATGGGATTAAGAGCAGAAACATTTTATCAGGAAAATCTTCTTGCCAGCTGACAGTTTGACAGCCTGTTCTCCTGAGAAGAAGAGACAGTTTAACTCTAGCAGGGAAAGATTTGCAGCCTTGCACTGCCCCTATCCAGACCTGCCCCAGGGTGGGGCTCCCCAGGCTGGCATCTCTGAAGCTGCTTTCCAAGGTCAGTGTGTCCTGTGGAGATCAGGCCCACCCGAACCTACATCTGAACAGAAGTTACATTGTCACAAACACTGCAGCATTTAGGATTGTCCTTTTCTCCTAAATGCTTTTAGAGATGACCCATGAAACCTGCAGGGCATGTGGGAAACTGCATGGCCGTTAGGTACTGTAAGCTTTTAAATGGTTTCTTTTGTAGCAAGAAGGATTGAAGCTAGATGTTAGGAAGGACTTCCAATAGGGAAGCTGAAGATAAGAAAGGTGACTGTAGAGAACCTGGCTCTGTAGTAACTGGATAAATGTCCAGAGCAATGTCTTCCCCACTGTATTCTTCCATTTCCACCTCTTGGGTCACAAGACTCCTGTTTTTGATAAGCACACACCTGGCTTCCACAGGCATCCATAGGCCATCAGAGACCTTTCCCCTCTGGCAGGTGCTGAAATTGAGCCTGTGAAGAGCTGGGAGGCTGCTCCTTCCTGAAATGGCTCATGAATGAAGAAACATCTGCTCTGCTGGGGTGGGGTAAGGGTTGACCTGGGTTGGAACAGGAGGTCACCATAATAGGGCTCTGCAGGGGGTCCCAAGAAAGACATGACCAGGTCCCAGTGAGCCAGAAGCTGGGAAGCACGAGAGGCCCAGAGTAGGGAAGGAAGCATCAAATAGATGCCAGAGGCTTTACACAATTGTCTATAACTCTCCCAGCACAATCATGTAGTAGGCAATCCCACTTTACACATGAGGAATCAGGCTCAGAGAGGTTAAGGAACTAGCCCAATGCCACACAGGTAGTGAGAGGCAGGATTTAACCATGGTCCGTCTGTCTAGTTCTAAATCTCATACTCACTACATTCTGCTGCCTCCCAGCCCTTAAGCCTCTCCTGGTGCCACCTCTAACCCTGAGCTTCAGAAAAATGCACCATACTGAGAAGTCTAATATTTCTCCATTTAAGGAACCAAGAATATTAAAAAATTAAGTGTTCTTTATTCTGATATTATGCCTTCCTATTTTTCCATATTCTTTTATATTATTATCAGGAAAGTAAATGGTAGTTTTGTTTTTGTTTTCATATTTGACAAAATAAAATATTGGAAATCCTAAAAGTATGTATACATAGTTTCTACTTATATGGGGCTCACTGAGCATTTTACAAATATTACGCCCTTAATTCTCATGACAACCTATTTTAAAGAAGGGAAGTTGAGGCACAAGGAGGGGAAGCGACTTGCCCAGGGCCCCATGGCAAGTAAGTGGCAGAGTCCGCATTAAAGCCTGACTCCGAGCCTGCCTCTCACCCCATGTGGGCTGCGCTGCCTGCTGTCTCGTCTGCTTCCTCCTCTTGGTCTCCCCAAAGGCACTCACGGCCTGGGCCAGGCTCCCGGTGGCCTCTCCCAGCCTCTCCCTCCACCCAGCTCCACTCTGCCTAAAAAGGACTCCAGCAATCCGGATTCAAGCCCAAACCGATTCAGTGGGGTCGCACCTTAACTGAAGTGAGCTCTTATTCACAGTGGGTCCACATCCACCAGAAAGCAGAGCTAGAACAGAGACCAAGATCACATCCAAACTGGGGTACCCGACTCAATCCAATAACTCCATTTTCTTTTCCAAAATTCTTCCTTGCTGGAATCATGGGGTCCCAGACTGGCATCATGGAGTCATGGGGACCACCCCCCTTGGAGGGGCTTCCCTGACCCCTGCGGGGTCTGCAAGACCCCCAAGTATTCCTGAGCCTCCGCCACAAGGCAGGTTATACAAACGGTGCTCTGGAGAAGCGGCCGCCATTGGCTTTGTAAAGACAAGGAAGAAACTTATCCATAATGGAAAGCAAGGGAGTGAGAAACATACCTGCAGTGCAGAGATTCCTCTGAAGAGAGGAGGAGGAGTACGTGGGGGTGTTGGAGTTTTCTGATGTGCCATTTCTTGAGCCAGGTACATGTCAATAGTTTTCTTTGTACCTCACATGCATGTTATATATATGTCTGCCTGTAGAAAATAGTTCATAATAAAAGAAAAAAATTAAATAAAACCAGAGTTTATTAGTCTGTACATATCACGTGCTGTCTGTACAGTAGGGAGATGACCTTAGGTTGTGTGTTCGGGGCGGTGGAGCCAGAGCTTCAGCTTACAGCTAGTTGAGAGGTGAGTGTCAGGAGTGTCAGGAGATGGGGAGTAGCCTCTGGTAGGGGTGATGACACCAGCAGACCCATCAGGTGTGTCCAGGTGCACGGTGAGCTCTGTCTGCTATTCTTGTATTTGTGGAATTGTGTATCGTGAGCCGGGGATGGGGCAGGGAGGATGTTCTTAGAAGTTGATTTTGGTACCAGCTCCATGCATATTTTTGAGAAAATAAAATCCTCAAAAAGATGTTAGGCTTCCGGTGGCAGTGAGATGGCACGAGTCAGTGCGGCCCGGCTTGGGAGGCTGTGGGGGCAGTATCTGGGGTGGTGGAGGAAGCTTCCTCATGGGGCCAGATGAGGCCTTCTTGGAGCAAATCAGGTGCTGGCTGGCCCTGGGACGGGCTGAGCAGGGGAAGTTTCCACATTCGAGGTCCGGAGAGCATCTGAATGTTTTGCTTCTGTGACCCACCTTGCACGGGTGCCCCCAGGTACTGTGGGCCTGGGTGTGGGGAGGGCCCAAGCCCCGAGAAGTGGCTGTGATTCCTTTGACAGGAATCCCCTAGAGACAAACCACAGGGGCCAGCACCTTTTGGAACAGCTGTGAGACCACAGCCTGGAGTCTCCAAGGAGCCAAAAAGGAAAGAAAATAACTTACTCCCGCAGAGCCCTTGGAGACGGGGAGGGAGAGCACCTGTCACAGCCGATGAGGTCTGGGCAGCTTCTGGGAGTGGATGAAGCCTGGAAGCCGCATCTACCCTCCTCCAGGGGGTTTCTATTCTGAGACCTGCTTCCAGCTTGGATAATCGAGGTCAGGGAGCCATGGACAAGCGGTGGGGAGGGGCTTGTTTGGGTTAAACGAAATCAGGGAGGCGAGGGCTTTTGCTCTAGCATTGGTGTTGGGGCAGGGTTGCTGCTGCCCAGCCCGTGGGCTCCCGGGTGTGGGAGGGGATGGTACCCTAGGGGTCTGGGGACCATGCCAGGGCCGAGGGGAGACTGACAAGGCTGGGCCGAAGCATCTCGTCCAACTTTCCATTTGATGAGGAGGAAACTGAGGTCTAGAGTGGAGAAGTTCTGCCCAAGCTTATTTGTGTGCTGTGGGCTGACCCCCAGTCAGGTGTTCTTTCCACCACCCCGGGCCAGGTTTTCTAGCGTGCTCTTTGAATAAGTACTGAGCGAGTTTGTTTCTTGTACCATCAGTAACACCGGCCTCCTTTTCTCCTCATACCTTCTTGGGAACTCTCTGGGGCCCCAGGAAGATGCTTGGTTTCCTTGCTCAGTGCCTTATTATTATGACTGTCTGAGATCACTTTATTGATTCAGAGGAGGGAGAGAAAGAAGTGTTTTAATAAAAGCTGAAAAATCTTGAGGGGATGTGAGGCATATTGTTAGCTTTTGTCTGGAAAATTCTTAGTTTCAGAGTCCCAGGAGGGCTTTAGGAATGGCCAGCCCAGAACAAACAGTGGATGGAGGAGTGAGCTTGAAGTATGGAAGAGGAAGGGAGATGGGCTCAACAAAAGAAGAAGAAGAATGGCTGGAAAAGTCTGGGATGATTATGGGAGGGGCTAGTGCAACTGGTCAAGCCCTCTGGAGGAACTTTCCAGTTTGAGGAGTCCATAGACCTTCAAAATACTCCCAGCAAGGTCTCTAGTCATTACTGTTCTACCCACTGCCCAGGTGGAAAATGGTCCTCAACCTTGGCCTCCCACAGGACCCCTGCCACCATCCACACACCAGCAATCCCCTTGGGGCTGAGCCTCCAGAGTCGTCTTCATTCCTTTCTCCCAGCTTTGTGCCAAGGGCTGCCACTCAAGCCAGCCCCAGGTAGGAGAGAGGTGTCTCCCCTTTCTGTGGTCTTCCCCTCACCAAGCACCGCCTCACACCTTCATCAGGCTTTCTTCAGTTGCTCCCGTCCCCTCCAGCCCCTGGCAATGGGTCTGCCCTGAGCCAGCTTCCTGGCAGCAGCTGTGGGAGCTGAGATGCTGATGGGTCCTGCCAGGTGCACTCCCTTCTCCCTATTCTGCTTGTAGAAAGGCCGTCTTCCCCACTGCCACAGGTATACCAATCTGTGAGGTCATTGCATCTTCATCACTCCCCTGTGAAGGAGATATTTGAATACCCATTCTGCAGATGAGAAAACTGAGGTGCAGGAAATGAGGAATCTTGCTCAAGATCACCCACCTGGGCAGGTGCAGAACCAGGAGCCCCATTCCACTCGAGCTCTCTTACCTTTGAAAGGGATCCCATGAGTTTTAAGGAGGATGGTAACCAGTCTCTGGAAAGTTCTGTGTTGTGTGGTACACCATTTTCTCTGTGTGCCCAGAGCTGCCAACAGCCCTTAGCAAGTTCTATACTTATGAAGATACTTAATGACCATCTCTTTATCATAGTATTCTTAGCCTGGGGTCCAAGCAGTCTGTAAAGCCACTGTTTGGGGGGCTAAATCTTGGTATGTATGAAATCAGGTGCATTTTTCTAGAAAGAGAGCCCAGAGCTCTCATCAAAGATTTCTGGAACCCCCCAAAAAAGATTCTTAAGTCTGGGGACAGGGAGGCCAGGGTAACCCTGTTTATCAAGCAATAGGAAGGAAAAGGAAGGTTGTGTGTCTGTTGCCGGTTGGGTTCTCCAGGAAGCAAGCTCTGAGTTCAGGATCTCTGCTTGTGGGAGGGAGGCCAGGGAAGCCACACGGGGCCAAGAGAGACACTGCGTCATGATGAGCAGCCTCAGCCAACCCCACGGTGAGCTCTAGGGTGAGAATGACCTACCCGAATTGCCCCATGTTGGGCCAAAGTGGCTGGAGCTTTATATCCCCACCTCACCAGTCACTGGATGTGGGCAGCCCTGGGGAGGGCATGACCTTGCCCAGGTAGCTCTTTGCAGCTGAGATCATCCCTGGTGGGACTGACAGGGCTGATGGCAGAGAGCGGTTCCTGACAGCACTCCCTCCCAGCAGCTTGACACAAAGCCCTTCCTTGAAGGGGATCCTGGGCAGTGCATCAGTCTCTCTGCCCTTGGGAAAGTGGAGATTAAATGGTATCCATTCATCCATCCTCCCATTTCTCTAATGTTTATTAAACATGTCCCACGAGCCAACCCACTGTGATAAGCACCTGTGATAAAAAGGTGCACATGACACAGTCTGGTGGAGGGACAGATGGATTAACAATCAGAGCACAAAGTGGTCATTGCTGAAATAGATGCAAGTGCCAAGAATCATCTGTGCACAGAGGAGGGTGGGACTGACTCTTCCTGGGGACAGCGAATGACAAGGCAGAGAGAGGAGTGTGTGGAAGGGTAGGGTCCACAGAGAGGAGCAGGCATTTCAGGCAGAAGGAAGCCATGTGCGGAGGGGCAGTGGCCTGAGGGAGTGTGGCAGATTTGGGGAGAGTTTTGGTGTAGAGAGGATGGAAAGTTCACTGGGAGGGTGTGAGGCTGGAAAGGGAGATTGGGCTACGATTACAGATGGTTTGCAATGCCACATGACTGGGCTTTATCCAAACAGTGCTGGGGAGTCACTGATGGTCTGTGGGCATTTTAAGGAAGTCAATTCTGATGGAGTTCACTCTTCTCCCTAGACTTCCTGAGAGTCAGTCTGCAGGGCTGGGAATGGCCATTGGTAGAATGAAAGACTCCATTGTTTCTGGCTTGTGAAGGTTGACCAGAAGGCTGGATGGTGAAAGGCCTTCTATCATGGAATTTTCCATGCTATTTTTCTGGGGATTCTTTTAGGACTCCATGCTGTAGGGTTCCAGCTCAGAAAACCAGCACCATCACCATTTATCTAGGACTACTGTGTGCCAGGTACCGGCTGGGTGCTTTGCCATTCCTCACAGCAACCTTGCAAAGTAGGTTATAGGATGTCCATTTTACAGATGAGGAAACACAGCCAAAAAGCAGTTGGGTAACTTTTCCAAGGTCACATAGTAAGTAGCAGCACAGTAAGGCTTCTAACTCAGGTCCATTTGACCCCAAAGCCCATGCTCTCTGCCCTCCCCTATTTGGCCTTAAATTTTGTGATATTGGTGAGAGCAGCCCTGGGCTGCCATGGCCACCTTCTACCATACACGTCTGTAGGGAAGTCTAGGGAAAGAAGGTGAGGACAGTGTCCTCTTCCCACAGTCTCTCAGGTCCCTACACACATAGGTGGACACAGGCAGTTGGGTTCTACCAGCCAGAGAGCCTGGAACCTTGGCACTACTGATCCTTGGTGGAATGGCATCTGGATGGGAATCCAAACTCTCTGAATGTCCAATCTGGAAAGGACCTTAGAGATGAGCAAGCTCCCGTCATGCCTCAGGTGAGGAAACGGACGCCCAGGAGTGGGACGTGAATTTCCCAAAGCCTCAGAGCTAGTTAGAAACTGTGTGTGCGGGGTGCGTGTGTGCATGTGTGTAAGCGCACGCTGGGAAGGTGGTGGCAGTGCCTCCCAACTCACGGGCTCTGCGATTGAGTTTAGGTGAGAAGGGCTTGGAGCCTTTGTCTTCAACACTCCAGTGTGGTGGTCCATAAAATAAGGCTATATTGTATTTGTTTTTGTTGTGTTTTAATGGAAGTAGTTTATTTTGGACAAGAGATCTCAAGAAGTGCCTATGGGGGAGGAGGGCAGTGAGACATAGCAGAGAAGGAAGCCGATATACTCAATCCCACTGGAGACTTTTGGGAGATGGTGGGTGTAGCAAGTGCCTTAGAGTTGCCCCACCCTAGAGATGAGTAAGTTGGGGTATTTACCCACCAACCCCCATCGTCATTGGCTGAGTGCTGCTATAGAAGGGCATCAACTCACCAGCACTTCTTGTCAAGTACACTCTAGAGATCAAAGAAAGCAAAGGGCTATTATAAAGGAATTTTGTAGTTCTGAATAGCCACCCGTTCTCTAAAGAGTCTTGACCACCTTTTGGGTGAAGAGGCCCTGTGCATCAGAGCCAAGGACAGTCTGGAGAAGAGACTGGCGAGACAGAATGCTGCCCTCCAGGCCCTAAAGGCAGGTTGTGCTGGTGGTGGGAAATGGCCATTTCCATGGGCCCTGAGGGAAGAATGGCATGGACTACAGCAAGAGGAATTGAAGTTAGATCTTAAAAAGAACTTCCTGGTGACACTAGTGAAAAAATATATTAGAAGTGTCCATTGCTACACCCAACTATGCAGATTGATTGGTAGCTACACAAGAAATGGAGGAGCAAAGAAGTATGTGGTAGCAATGAGAGTTTCCTTAGGGAAACTGAAGCTCCTTGTTGGTAGGGCCACTCAGGGATAGAGTGGAGAGAAGATCCTTCAGCCAAGCTGTTGTTACTCTAGAACCAGAAACCAGGAGGAACACTTCTCTGCACCCCAAAGTTGGATGGAAGCAACAGGAAGAGGTCCTTCTTCTGGTTTGATTTGGAGCATCTTACCTTGGAGGCAAAGACTTGGAAGGGACAAGTCCTAAGTTTGCCTTGCCCTCTTGTATCAGAGCCTCACCTATAAAAAGGGGACATTGGAAGGATGGATGAGGTGACCTAAAGGCTCCTTTGAGCCCTGACCTTCTATCACTGTCCATGGCAGAGGCCATCCCCATGGCCCCAGGTTCTCTTCAATTCACCCATCAGCAAGTATTTCTTGAGCAATTATCATTCGCCCAGCCTATGCTAGGCACTAAGCAGGCAGAGGAGAATCAAATCAAACATGGGCCCTGGCCCCTAGGAGGGTTTAGATGGGGGAAATAAGAGCTAACATTTATTGAGGCTTTACTCAGTGCCACTCACTATGCTAAAAGCCTTACAAATACTGCCTCCTTTATCCCTCACTGTTATCCAACAGGAGAAAAAGCAACTGATCCAGGCCACACAATGGTGAAGCTTGGACTAGAGCCCATGCTGCTAACTGGGTGCTTCTCCTCCTCTGTGAAGTAGACAGTGACTCTCTAAGGATGGCATTTAGTGTTCTAGGAGATAGAGCAGGGAAAGCTGGAGACATTCAGGAAGGCTTCATGGAGGAGGCAGCAGCTTGGGGCTGGTCAGGGATTGTGCAATCAAGGTGAACAAGGCAGCCTGGAGTGCAGCAGCTTAGAGTAGGCAAGTGAGCAGCAGCAGGGCTCAGCCTGGGGTGACTCCATGGCAGGAAAGGGGGATTCAGGTAAGAACAGATGCTTCCCTAAACCTGGCAGAGCAGGAACCCTCCTCTCCACAGACCCAGTCCATAAAAGCTGGAGTCCACCCACCCTGGAGGGACTGGTGCCCAGGCCAGGCCTCTTAGCATCACTCCCTCCCCCAGACCCATTTAGGCAGCCTAAAGATGGATCAGCTTGTCTGGATCGGCTTCCTTCCACCACCTAAGCCAATGGCCAGGGAGCCAGACACTGGTAATCACGATAGTCAATATTTATGTAGAGCTATGCCCATAAGCCAGACACTGTTTCAGGAACTTTAACTAATTTAAGCCTTCCAACATCCTTCTGAGGTAGGTACTACTATTAAGCCCATTTTACAGATGGGGAACATGAGGTACAGTAAGCTAAGTGACCTGCTCAGGGCCATGCAGCTAATAAGAGGTGGAGTCTGGATTTGAACCCAGACAGTCTACTCGTAACCACTCTGCTATACTGCTCAGAACCCAGAGGTCCATGCATTCTGGCCACCGCTGCTCCTACCCTTGCCTGGGATACCCTCCTCCAAGTTCAGGGTCTCTTCCTTGTCCCAGCCCCTTGCCTGGGTCTTTTCTCTGCCATGATAGCTCCTTTCTGGAGGAGACAGCAGGAGACACCCCACCAGCCCCCATCACCACAGGGGCCCATCGCCCATAAGGCCAAGCCAAAGTGCCCCCATCTCCCCCACCCCAGCACCCACATGCACCTGTCCTCCATCTCCCCCACCCCAGCACCCACATGCACACGTCCCCCTCTCCCCCAACCGAGCACCGTTGCCTTTTGTTCACAGCGACAGCTCCTGTGCCCAGGCCAGTGGGGGCATGGAGGACTCCGTGGTGGCAGCGGCAGCGGTGGCAGCCGGCAGACCCAGTGCCCATGCCCCGAAGGCTCAAGCCCAGGAGCTGCAGGAGGAGGAGGAGCGGCCGGGGGCGGGGGGTGCCTCCCCGCGGGCCGGCCCCCGCCGCGCGGCCTCCCCCGGCCAGCAGCAGCCTGCCCTGGCGACGGCGCTCTGCTCCCACACCCCTGCCGCCTCCGATTACGAGCTCTCCCTTGACCTAAAGAATAAACAGGTACCCAGGGCCTCCGAGGGGGGCGGGGAGGGCGGAAGGGGCCCTGCCTTTGGGAGCTATGCAGGGGAAACAGGGGTCTCCCCCATCTGGGCTCGCCCCTGCTATAAGCACGCCTCTTTTGCCACTAGTTCTCCCCATTTGGGCCGCCTGTAGCCTGGTCCCTCAGACAATGACAGACCACTGCCTAACAGCCATTTACACGGCAGGAGTCCCACCCTCACAATGCCAGGCCCTCGGCAGTGTGCTCAGCAGCTCGGTTTCTCCCAGAACGTGCAGGAAGCCTAAACTGGCCCGCAAACGAGTAGGCAAGCTCCCCCCATTGCTCAGCAGAGATAGCCCAGCTCACGTGCCCACCCAAGGTGAGGGCCCCAGGCCGAGGGGGCTCCAGTGAACAGCAAGGACAGTGGTTTCATCTAGGTAGACTTAAAATTCCCAAGATTGACCCAGACTAGGGGAATCCAAGGCTCTCCCATTGGAGGGCAAATCCCACTGGGGGATCACAGGCCCCCACCTTTCATTCTATGAAGTAGGAAGGGAAAGGCCAGTCATAGGGTCCCCTATGAACCCAAAAGAAAAGATAATGTCAGGGTTTGGCTTATGGATAATTAAGAAAGGAAGGTGTGTGTGTGTGTACATAGCAGAGAAAGACTATGAGGAGACACTGTTGAGAAAAAGCATTAAACTTGGAGACATGGACATGAAGTCCAATCCTTTTCTGACTATAATTAACTCTGTGACTTTGGAGATACCAGTTGAGCACTCTGGGTAATGGTTTCCTTTCAGCAAAATTGGGAGTTAGACCTTGAAGTGCCTCCAAGTTCCCATCTGACTCTGAAATGTGTAGAGTCTAAAGAACCATTCTTACCACATATCAAATAAGGTTTTAATATCTACAATATATTTTAAAAATCCTTCAACCCAGCAACAAAAAGACAACTCAAATAAAAAATGGGCAAAAAACTTGAATAGACATTTCTCCAAAGAAGGTACACAAATGGCCGAATAACACATGAAAAAAGGCTCAACATCATTAACCATTAGGAAAATGCAAACGGAAACCACAATGAGATACCATTTCACACCCACCATAAGGCTACTATTTAAAAAATGGAAAATTACTAGTGTTGGAAAGGATGTGGAGAAATAGGAACACTCATTTATTGCTGGTGGGAGCATAAAATGGTGCAGCGGCTGTGGAAGACATTTAAGCAGTTCTTCAGAAAGTTAAGCATAGAATTACTATATGACCTGACAATCCCACTTCTAGTTATTTACCCAAAAGAATTAAAAGCAGGGGCTTGAGCAGATATTTGCACGTGGATGTTCAGAGTGGCATTATTCACAATTGCCAAAAGATAGAAACAATCCAAGGGTTCATCAACCAATGTATGGATAAACAAAATGTGGCATATACACACAATGGAATATTGTTAAGCCATAAGAAGGAATGAAGTTCTGATACACATGACAACATAGATGAATCTTGAAGGCATCTTGAGTGAAATAAGCCAGAAACAAAAGGACAAATATTGTTTGATCTCACTGACATGAAATAATTAGAATAAGCAAACTCACAGAGTCAGAATCTAGAATACAGGTTGCTAGGGGATGGGGTAGGGGGAAGGAATAGGGAGTTAGGACTTAAAATGTACAGTTTCTATTTGGGATGATGGGAAAGTTTTGGTAATGGTTGGTGGTTATGGTAGCATAACATTTGAGCATTATTAACAGTACCGAATTATATATGTGAATGTAGCCAAAAAGGGAAATTTTAGGTTGTATATACACCACTTGAATAATTTTTTAAAAAATCCATTAAACTGCACAACAAACAGTGAGCCCCAAGTTAAACCATGGACTATAGGTAATGGTGCTATTATAAAAATGTGCGTTCATCAGTTGTCATAAATATACCACACCAGTGCCAGGTGTTAATCATAGGATGGTATATGGGAATTCTGTATTTTATGCATGATTGTTCTGTAAACCCACAACTTCTCTAATAAAAAAAATTTCCAGTGGGAGGCGGGGAGAGCCATTCTTTAACCCAACAGACAAAGTGCATCTCGGGAAGGGAAGCTAGTAAGAAGGCCACTAAGACTTAGGCAAGCCAATCTGCCCTTAATTCTTTCTTCTGGATGCTGAGCTATCATCCTACAACAGTGGCTAATTGCAGACAGCGCATCCAACTTTCAGTATAAGGTATTCAGTGGACTCCTCCATGATATCTCTGTGAATAATATGAAAAAAATGTGGATTAGATGACAGTATAGTCAGGCGGATGTTCTCAAACAGAGTTCTCAAACTACATTGAATTTTCTATCCAAGCCAATAACAGGGGAGTTGAGTGGCGCTGTCCCTAGCCCTGCCCAGTCCAGACATTCTGACAAGACAGTGTTAAATTTACCAAATTTTCTGATGACACAAAGCTAAAAAGTGACAGCTAATACCTTGGTGATAGAATCTAAGATTAAAAAAAAATCTCATCAGGCCAGAAGGATGGTTTAAATGAAAAATGACTAATAAAGTGGGGGGACATTGAAAGCTCTGCTCTTAGCTCTGAAAAATCCAGGGCACTGGTACAGAGGGGAAGGTTTGGTCCTGGGAGAAAGGCCTTAGTGCTTCAGCAGATGAAGCAGCTCCCAGAGCAGAGACTGCAGCCCTCGGAGACCTTCCCAGGAGGGTAAATAAAGCCCCCAAACAGGGAGTAAACTGGCTAGCAGCCCCACATGGGTCACTGGCCAGGGCCCATCTGGAGCCTGTGCTCAGTTCTGGGGCTGCATTTTAGATGAAAAAAAAATGAGTATCCTGAGGTTCCTGAAGAAGGAGAACTTCATGGGCTGGAGTCTTGTGCATGAAAGCGAGTTTTAAATGTGGAAGGGCTGGCGTGTAAAAAAGGGATTAGACGTATTTTCTATCATCCCACACAAAACTAGCGGTACTGATGTAGGAACGTCATCAGAGAAAATTTCACCTTTGTTAACAGAGCTGTGAGATAGTGGGGCGTCTGTTACTGGGACCCCAAGGCAGGGTCTGGGGGACGATTGGTCAGGTTGCTGCAGAGTGGTCCGGTTGACCCAGATAAGAGGTGTTCTCAATTCCACATGGCTTCTGCTCCTTGAGAACAGAGACCCTCTCTTAGTCATCTTTGAACCCCTCCCTGGCAGCTGGGAGTGTGTCTGGGATGTAGTAAGAGCTCACTGAGTGCAGGTGCTTTGAGAAACTGTGCTGTGCAAAGCCACAAGGGAGGAGGGTACCAAGAAGGATAAAAACACGGCCCCTGCCTGCTCCCAAAGAGATTACAGCTCAATTTGAGGAGTATCTGGCTAATAACGCCAGAGAAAACGCTTGCTTTGGCTGGAGACTGAGAGTAGGAGATTCGCTTACTTCTGGATGGTTGGGTGGGAGATGCAGTGTGAGCAGGATTCTGGTTGTTGCTGTGGACTTTTTTCTTATATAGCAGGCATAACTGTACAAGGTGGTTTGCACAGCAGGCCAGTAGGAATGGGCAGGAGAGGGTGTGACGGGGGCCCTCTCACTGAGTGAACCCAGCCTGGGGAAATATCTTAGCTCCCCTGGCTCATGGATCTCTCATCAGCTGGGGAAGAAGAGGAGGCTGAAAACAGGGCACACATGTACAAGAGACCTTCTACCAATAAGCTGTGTGACCGTGGACAACTTCCTTGACTTCTCTGGGCTTCAGAAGCCTCATCTGTCTCTTTGGGGCTTTGCACATGCTGTTCCTTTCCCTCTCCAGCATTCCTACACCCCTTCTGCAATTGCACCTTCTTTACTCCTCTTGCTTTAGGACTCACTTTAGATGCTCCTTCCTCCTTTCTGGAAGCTTCCCCTGAACTCCCAAGGCTGTGTTCTGTGGGATCCTTCCCAGTGATCCCATAGCACCCAGGCGTTCCCTGTCACAGCCTTTCAGCCTTGTAGCATTGTTCCCTGTTGACCTGACTCTTCCTTGAAGGCAGGCTCTGTGACTTACTCATCGTTGTACCTCCAGTGCCGAACACAGTGCCCTAGGTGGGGGTCAGGACGGGCCTGAAGCCTGGGGCCAGGGCCTGAATCCATGTTCAGATCTCTTTTAGAGCTAGGATTTATGATTCTATGATCCTGTGACCCTGCTCATTGCACAGAATCCTATAGGCCCTGGACTGGAGAAGTCTTGGACAATCATTACCTTCCCAATCCACTAACCTGCCCTCCAGTCTGGAAACTCAAAATGGTTCTCCTTGGCTCCTCGTTGCCCCCCACACCCACTCTGTTGCCAGCCCCCACTGATGCTACCTGTAAACTGTTTCCCAAATCCTACCCTCTCCTGCCATCCACACTGCCCCGCGCTAGGCCAGGCCGCCCCCATCCCTTGCCTACATCCCCAGGGAAACCTCCTCCTCTAAACTTACTCTCTGCCCTGCAGCTGAGTCATCTTTATAAAGTGCAAATCTGACCCTGTCATTCCCTTGCGTGAAAATCTTCAATGGCCCCCATGTGCAAAGGACAAAGACTTCTCCAGCCTCTCCTGCTACCAGACCCAACCCACAGCCTCCTCACCCTACTCAGGGTCATTCTGTCCCACGGGCGGTTCCCGGAATCCCCAGGCCAGCCTTTACCTCTGGGCCTTAATGTATTTTATTTTTTCTGCTGGGGATCCCTCCCACCTGCAACCCGATCCTGCTCCGCAGGTGGGTCCGACTCCCCTGCTGCCCTCAGCCGAGGCACCCCCTGTCTGGGTTTTGTGCTTTTGCCAGCTGCTCCCGTAGCTTACTCCGTGCTGCCTGGTAGGGGTCCCAGTCATAAGGGCGAGCTCTGGGTCCTTCTCAGGTGGTCACAGACAGCCGAGCCCACTGTGAGGTGCCATTCGCAAACCCTCCCCAGCTGTGCATCACCCCCCCACC
>PVKY010003535.1:0-21441 GCA_004027775.1 Bradypus variegatus
CCTCTGGACTCTATTTCAAATCTTTTAGCCACTGAAACCTTGTTTTGTTACCTTCGTTTTCCCCCTTTTGGACAAGAAGGCATTGTCAATCCCATGATGCCAGGGCCAGGCTCATCCCTGGGAGCCATGTTTTATGTTGCCAGGGTGACTTACATCCCTGAAAGTCATGTGCCACGTAGCGGGGAGGGTAATGAGTTTATTTGCAGAATTTGGCTTAGAGCAAGAGAGGCCATAACTGAGCAACCAAGTGCTTCTCTGGGGGAGACTCTTAGGCATGTTTATAACTAGCCTTAGCTTCATCTTGTTGTGCCTCTGGGAATCTCCTCACCCTGTCTGACCTGGGAGATTTTAAGCACAAGGACCTCATCTTCTCCTTCAAATTTCAGGTCAACTCAGAGGTAGATTCATCATGCAGCTAATGCAGCTGGAAGGGACCCGTCAATGTGTTCCTATGGTGGTGTTTTTTTGTGAAATCTTCAAAGGCAAGAGATTTTAACCACAATGAGTAAAGACAGCCATTTCTTCCCACTCCACCTTCTCTTGTGTCACAATTTCCCTCTGTTGAGGTAGTTGGGGTGGCCACAGGCATTTCTGAGATTTGTCTAGGGAGGAGTCAAGTTGGAGATAGACTGAACTCGGGTTCATCAGAAGATACTTATGTGGCTCTTGGTCATTGTTGTGTATAGATCAATCATTGTTAGCCGTCTCTGTGTAGGGGGTGGCTTCTAGGAATATTCTTACCCACTGCTCAACACACCTGGCATTGTGACATTAAGGTGGCACATTCAAAGGTCATATCATGATATGAATGTGATTTATTCTGCCTGGTCCTGGAAGGACATGGGTTGTGGGGGAGAAACAAGGTTTGAAATGGACAGAGCCAGAGGTGATCTGTGGAAAATTCTTCCAATCATCAGGGAAAGAAAGTATTTTCTAGGTGTCTAAGGCACTTAGTTAATAAAAACATTATGCTATTTTTTCTGGATTGTGTGATGTATTTTTTTTTAATTTTTTCTCATTCACAGTAACTATTCACTTTATTGCCTAATTTTGTATTCACAGTTTTGTATTATTTTTCTTAAAGAGGGCTCCCTAAATTGTATAAGCTTCAGTTCCCACAAAATCTGGATCCATCCCCTGGCTCCACCATTCATTTTTTTTTTCTTTAATTTTTTTTATTCAGTTTTATTCGAACACAATCACATAACATACAATCATCCATGGTATCCACCATTCATTTTTTTTTTTTTTTTTTTTTTTTTTTTTTTTTTTTTTTTTTTTTTTTTTTTTTTTTTTTTTGGTTTTTATTTATCTTTATTTAAAAACATAACAAGGTGTATCTTTGTTTATTTTCTCTGGTTATCTTTCAGTCTCAGAAGAGCCACTGGAAGCAAATCATAAGCAATAGTTTAATGAAGCCATAGCATTTACAGAGTCCTTGAATGGCAACAATAGAAAATCTGTCATTAAAAGTAGTACAAGGTGAAAAGTAGAATACATTTTAATACTGGTAAAGTGGTGCCTTTGCAAATGTTTACAAGATTTTTATAGCATTTTTCCTATGAACCTTCATACCACAAGAATGATCAAATCATTTAAATTAAAGTGATACAATGCATGGTGGTTTTTATAAATATTATAAATACCCCATAAAATATTTTTCTCTTACAAATACCCAACTGCTTCTCAGTGATCATTCCTTTTATTCTTGCATAATATAAATGTAGCTAGCAGTTAAAAAAATTTTTTTACCAAAAGCAGATATGTCTCTAAACTTTACTATCTGTTTAATTTTCATTCATAAGCGTGTTGTTAATGTAAACATGGGTCTCATTAACAGAACTGCCTCTTAGGTGCAAACACTGCTTCACAGCCTGGTGACTTTCCAACACTTCATCTGGCATCTCAAAGCACTATTTATCTGTGGAAATGTAAGCTTTTCTGGGAAACTGCTAAAATATCTTGTTAGCCTAAGCTAACCTGGGGATATTTCAAGGATATCATCTATGTAGTTGCTTCATGTCAGGCTAGAAAGTTCGGTGAAGATCTGGAACCCTTTGTTTCCTATCCTTGAGGAGCTGCTATCCTTTTACTGTAGAGAAGGTGACCAGTTTAAAAGCTAATCCTGTGTCTTCAGTTACACACACAGCAATACGAGTTCCCCTTCTTCCACGATACTCAGCACATACGAGATAGGGATCCTGGCTAATGCTACAGTTGTGTCCACTGCTGAGCAGGCATGTCTGGCAAACTGGGGGCTCCCAGAAATGCTTCGCCACTTTGTAGAGAACTGGCTGATAAGGTCCAGATAAAATAGATGAAGTCCTGTTAGATTTGAATTTCAGATAAACAACGAATAATTTTGTATTTTAAATATGTCCCTTGCTATATTTGGGACATATTTATATTAAAAATTTTTTTGTTGTGTATCTGAACTTCACATTTAATTGGGCATTGTGTATTTTTGTTTGCTATTATCTGGCAACCCTAGACTGGCAAGAAAGAACAAAATATAAGGAGTTGTGCATTTTTGCATGGTTATTGAATCCACAGGGTGGTGAGGACAGGGAAACTGGGTTCCCACAGAGAACCTGCTCTGGACCTCAGGGGATCCTTGGCAAGGTGTGTCCACCATTCATTTTTTATGTGATCTTGTGCGAGTCATATTTCCTTTCTGAGTCCATTTCCTCTTTTGTAAAATGGGGATGACCATTTGGACAGGTGAGGACTCAGAAAACCTCATGCTCTTAATGCATTTCTAAAACCATTACTAGAGGAATGCATTTCATTCAGTCAAATGACAATTAGACCAGAATATAAAGATCAGGAAAGATGTAATAGACAAGAAATAATGGTGAGCATGAATCCAGTAAAACTTAAATCTAAATAACTGGAAATAACACGGTTTTTGCAAACTCTAATACAGGTTGTAAAAGAAGATTTTTGTGATAGAAGAGACGTTATGCAAAAGTGAATGTATCTATAATTCCAGGTTATTTCTGTGAAACCTGGGAAACAGGAGGGAGGCCTCTTCTGGTTGGAAGAGCCTCATTGAAGTTCTTGGCATTGATAAATACAGGCTCAGATAGATGCTAAATATTTAAAGGTATCAATCAGTAGAACAAAATTGGGCATTAGAACTTTTCCATACTTTCCTCTTCTTCTTTCAGCCTCAAACCCTTGCCACAGGGAGTCACTCAGAGCAAGATCCATGTGTGTCCCCTCTCCCTACCCCAGCTTCGCCCACAGCCCCCAGCACAGGGCTGGGCACCCAGGGCTTGGGAGCTCGTTGCTGATGGTGCCCTGTCTCCTGTCTCCCGAATGGCAAGTCCCAGCCAGGTGGGGTGTGCAGTGGCAACAGAATGGGCTGGGAACAGATCAGGAAACTCTTTTCCCCTCCCAGGGAAATAACCAGGCCAGATGGGACTGGGTGTGAAACAAGACAAGGTCTGATGGATGTAGAAAAGGATGGTGCTGTTCAGACCCAAGTATTACCCAGACTTGCACATTATGCAGAACTGGTCATTATGGCTCCCAGGATTACAAACCTGAGCCCTACAAAGAACCAATCTCTGTATCAACCCAGGTGTTAAAGAGAACCAGATGTCACCCCCCAAAACTTGGGTGTCATGGAACCAGACATCATCCACACAGTCCTGGGTGACACAGACTGTCACTGGGAAGGAATTTGTGACATTAGGATTCTATTCACAAAAGAGGTTGCGGTGATTTTGATGGCACGTGGTCAAACCTGAGAAATCTTGGCGATGCACAGGTACGGGTGAGTGCGTGCTGATGCGTGTTGGTCTCTGGAGTTAGAAAATTGCCCAAGTGTGGGGCCTGGGTCTTCCTCCCTCCTCAGACCAGGCCTCTCAAGGCAGAGATTAAGCCTCAGCCCCATACTGTGGCTCCCTGAGAGTAGGAGCTGGGGCTTCCTGAGTCCCAAGGCTCATTGTGGGCAGGGCCACTTGAGGATAGGCTGGGGCAGGGCCTCCTGGAGCCCGGATGTCCTGAGGGTCAGGCCAGTTCCCCGTGGATGTCCCCTCAGAATCCGTGGATGTCCCCTCAGAATCCAGTTCAGGGATCTGCCTGCAGGGGGCGCCAAAGGGACACTTCTTGACAGAAGCCGCCCTGGCCCTATCTCTAGAGTGGGGTTGGGAGGAAGAGTGAATCCATCCTGACCACACCGATGGCCACAGTTGCAACAACCCTGAATGTGGGCAAGTCCATTACCACCTTACAGAGGAGGTGGCTGAGCTCAGAGAGGGTGCTCTGAGTCAGCAGCAGACCCAGACTGGGGCCCTTGTGGAGGGCAGCCTGGCCCATATGGCCCACTTCCCAATCCCAGGGCCCTTGGGAAAGACGTGCAACACTTCCACTCAGGAAATCCTGGTCCCTAGGTCAGCCCGCCTGGGTGGAGAAGGAAGGGGGAAGACCTTGCTTGGAACTGGTCAACACAGCAACCCCCCAAATAATGCATTGGTTCAGATGAGCAAATGAGGGCCCAGAGAGGGTCAGTGACTTTCCTGAAGTCACACAGCAAGTTTGTTGAGGAGCCAGGTGGCTCCTGACACCCAGTCTGGGTCAAAGGGCCTAGAGAAGGTGTCCGTTGTGGCTGTCACTCTCGGCCAGTGTGGGGCCCTGGGACAGCTCACACTTTGGACTCCTTGGGCTTCTTCTCTGGCCCTGGCATTAACTGCTGCTTCTCTTGGCCAGGGCTGGGTAGGGCTGCCTTGGTCCCTGCCTCTTTTTCCTGTTGCCTCAGGACGGCTAAAACCAAGGCGAAGCAGACCAGGCAGCCAGTCTTGAAGAAGAACTGGAGGCCGAGGAACCTGGGGGAAAGAGCAGGGAACCCTTGAAGTCAGGACCTCCCATGCAGGGCTTGGGGGCAGAATAGGGTCAGTAGTCATTGCCCAACGTGCATTTGGAGATGCTGAGGCCTTGGGTTAGGAGGCCTACAGCCCCAGACGGGATGCTATCACCATGGCCCCAGGGGTGTGGTTGGGAAGACAGGGGGAGCCCCTGGAGTTAACCCTCATGGGAGCCCTTACCTGGGTGGAGAACAAAGGAGCCCTGGGAAGAGGGGCAGAAGCCTGGGCATCCTTGCCCTTCCCTGACTATTGTCCTTCCTGAGCTCTGTCTCTCTCTGGACACTTTCTAAGGTCTCCTACAGTCTGACAATCACAGCTTTGGATCCCCTCAAGATCCCTTCTTCCCTATTTGTCTAACTAACCAAGGCTCTTGTTTGACTTTGTCTCCTCTAGGAAATCATCCTGGACAGTCCTGGCCCATAGGAACTGTGACCTTCTTGGAGTTGGCAGTGACCAGCCCATACCCCCAAGTCCTGCTAACAAATCTCCCCATACCCATCTCTGGGCCAGTCGCCTCTCTGCCTTCAGATTTCTTTGAGCTCCCCACTATACAGACAGGAAGACTGAGCCCCAGAGAAGCCAGGTCACACAATGAAGGTGGCAGAGCCAGGCCTGGAATCCAGGCCTCCTGGTCCCACACAGGGCTTTGTTCCCAGCCACCTGCCCCCCTCTGTCTCTCACAGCTGGGATAGTCCCTGATTCTCCCCCAGACCCAGCTGTGAACCACACATGCTTCCTACACAGTTCGGTCAGACAGCTTGGGTTCAAGGCCCAGTTTGCCAGTTATTAGCTGTGTGACCTTGGGCTGACCACTCTCCCTCTGCAACTATAAAATCAGGGGACAGTGTCTGGCTCACAGGTCTGGCAAGCTCGGCCCTGTCACGTGGCAGGTGGACATAAAGGACATCTCCCCTCCCCGGCTGGCCTCCTGCCTGGGATCCCAAGTGCATTTCCAGCCCCCTTCCCACAGCCTCCAGCAGCCCCACCCTAGGTCTCACCGATTTCGGAGCAGGTCGTGATCATAGTAGCGGCAGACGGCTCGGCGCCCACAGCTCTGGGCCCAATGCACACAGGTGGTGTCGATGGCGCTGCCGTGAATCACGGGGCTGGGCATCCAGGCTGGGGGGCGACAGAGGCTCGGCATTTCCAGCCCCGTCCCTGGCACTCAGAGACCTCACAGGGAGGGGGGCCCTCAGGCAGTCTTTGTCCCTCAAGCCCACCCCTTACTCTGGTATCAGATGGAGCCTCCATGGCAGGGTTCTCTAGCAGGGGGCCTGTGTTAGGTCTGTGAGCCCTGAAGTTAATCAGGGGCTGGGTCCCGCTCATCCCTCTGTCCCCCATGTCTGGCACACTGGGTATCTGGACCCCCAAACTACCACCAATGGTGCCCAGCAGGCTCTTTACCCAGAACTCTCTGGAGCATGAACTGGATTCCCACAGCCAAAGCCTTATCTTCTTTCTTCACTCCCCTAACAAGCAAACACATTGGTGACATGAGGATTGAGAAGGTTCCAGTCTCCAAGGAGCAGCTGACACCACCCCCTTTTCTCCTATCACCCAGTGCCATCCCTCCTTCAGTCTGAAGTCCCAGCTTGGGGGCTCAGGCCTTACACCCCATCTTCCTTCAACCTGCAGAGCCTGGTCCCTGTGTACCAAGCACATCCAACGACCACTAGGGTCCTGTTTGGCCCTCCCTGGGGTCCTGGTCGCGGACACCTCCCCTCTTTCCCTATCCGCTGGCCCTGCCTGATTCTCCCCTTTCTCCTATCCTTGGCAGGACCTGGAGCTGGGACAGCCAGACACTCTTCCCAGCTCCCCCAATCCCTGCAATGCCTCAGCCTGGGATCCCCTGGCAATCACTGGCTCCTCCTTCTAAATCATAATGATGGCTGGCATTTGTGGAGTGCTTACTGTGGGCTCAGTAATTCTACTCCACAACCCCCACATTCCCGTGTGTCAGGTAAATCATTAGCCCCCCTTTACAGATGAGGAGACTGAAGCTTAGGCAGGTGGAATGAGTTAGCCAAGGTCCTGAGGCTGACAGGTGGCAGAGCCAGGTTTTGTGCAACCAGAGCCAGCGCCTTAACCCTCCTTATTCAGGCTGCTGGCTGGGGCTTCTGATTCCTGCACTTCCTGTCTCGAGGCCAACCTGTCTTAGGGATCTACGTGTCTTCTGATATTTGCGAGGGACTCTATCACCCCCAATTTTCCAGAAAGTAGATAGGGAGTAAAATTATCCCCGTATAATGAAAACTTGGAATTCTCTTGCTCTGAGGTCCCCCTATCCTTTGGGCTCAGGTGACCATTTGTTAGGCCCAGCAGGCATCCTCAGGACAATGGCTAGAAATGACCAAGAGCCAGTGCTCAGCATGGGGCTGGGTACACAGTGGGCTCTTACTAAGTGCTTGTTGACATGAACTGATGTTTCATGGCGGCACCTCCAGTGGCTTGCCTATTGCAGGTTGCAGAGGAGCAGGGAGTCAGGTGACACTCCTGCATGAGGTCCCCTCATTTGACTGGGAGGCCAGAGCAGAGCCTCAAGGTGTGTTCTCCTCTCCCCTGGGGCAGGTAGGGGCCTGGGCTCTGGGCTGGGCACCAGCACTATTCCATTCAACACTTGCTGTGTGACCTGGGGCCAGCTCCTGAACTTCTCTGAGCCTCACTTTCCTTATCTGTAAGATGGAGCGAAAAACCCATCAACTCAGCAGGTTTTCTTAAGAATGAGAACAGGGCTGTTGGGGGCTGGTCTGTTGTGGGGGCCTAGGGCACCTGAGTGGCCTCCTCCTCGGACTCCTCCCTCAGAGTTCCTTGTCCTGCCTGCAGAGAAGGACCTCTTGTTATCCACCCAGCCTGGCCCTGCCCTGCCCCTGCTTCCTGACTGGGCAATGCTTTCACCTTAGGATGAGTATGAAGGAGGGTGTGTGGGTGACACTGATCAGTGCCGCAGCCAGGCTGACCAGGAGCACGAAGAGCAGCACCAGGTGGCTGCAGGCCGAGTCGCAGGAGCCCGCTGGCACAGGGCCACCCCCCACCACACAGCTGCAGTTGGTGTAGAAAACCTGGAGGTGGAGGAGGGCAGAGAAGAGCTTTCAGGAACCTCCAAGGGCAAGCAGCTGGCCAAGGGCCTGAGGCCCAGAAAGGCTGGTGACAGGCCCAAGGGCACACAGCCAGCTGGGGCAGAGCCAGCTGGGTTCCCGGACTCCTGACCCAGCAACAGTGGCAGGAAGGCTTAAGGAGTGAGGCAGCTACCTGGACACAGGCTGTCTGTGCATAGATTGGGCTGAGCCTGGGGTGGGACTATAGGGGAAGACGGGAGTGGAGGGAAATAAGGGGGAGGGACATGGAAGTGCATCACTGTCCAGTAAACACACACACACACACACACACACACACACACACACACACACACCTGACAGTCTGTCCAAGAAATGAAAACAACAAAGAATGCTTTTGGGGAAGGAACTCAGAGGTTTTCCAGATCAGTTTCCTTCCTACTTTGAGGTCTTCCAGGGTGCTGGGTTCTGGGGAGGACTCTCAAGAAGAGGTATAAGTACATGGTGGAGATGCAGATCGGGGTCAAAGAAGGCTATAGCAAAGAGGGGGTGTTGGATTTGAGTCTTGAGGTATGAGTAGGAGTTTGCCAAGAGAAAAAATGGGATGAGCAGAGGGAGGATTGTAGGCAAGGCACAGTGGAATGAAAGAACCCAGCAAAGGTTTCCTTCTGCTTGGAACAGATAGCATGCAAGAGAGAGAGAGGGAAAGGGGCTGGAAGTGTATCCTGGGGCTAGATCATGAAAGGAAACTGGATTGCTGTTTCCAGAAACATGGTGGACCAGGTGTGCTACCAATCATCCTGCTGACAACTTAAAATGCTGGGTAAATTACAGAAAACATTGTCCTAGATGCATCCATGTGCTGGCCAGGAAGTAAAAAATACTCAGGTCTAGTACTGAACGAAGCACGAACCCAGGAAAGTGAGTAGAGTTCTGAAACAAGGTTTTGGCTTGAGGGCATTTGCAGAACCTTGTACAACTAGAGTATAGCTTTTTGGGGTTCAGGGGTCTACAGTGCCAGAGTACAAGTCCTAACTCCTTCTCATAGGAAATCCCATAAAACTGGGACGCCTCCAAGGGCTGAACTATGAATGTAAGACTCACCAAGGAATACATGACAACTCCCTTTGCAAACTGCAGAGAAACATCCATCTCCCTTGAGAATTATAGCCCCCAGTTGGCCCTCAGTTGTGCTTGATTGCAGCCTGAATTCACACCCCCAGGGCCACCTGGAAAACCTCAGCCAAGGAGTTTTTCCGAAGTGATCTGACCTAGCAGTGCCCTCGGGTGCCTGACTGGAGCAAAGCTGAGCCCAGAAGCCTGGGTTTTCCTTCTGGTGGATCGGAGCTTCTCGACCACTGAGTCCCAGCAACCTGCAGGCCACGGGTGGGAGGTGTGTGCAGGAATTAATTCTACCAGCTCTCCGGGTGGCCTGGCTGGCCTGGGGCAGCTGGAGCCCTCAGGGCTTCTCACTTCTGGTCCAGGCAACCTCAGGTACTTCCCAGCATGAAAGAGGTTAGGGAGCCCTGATACCGGTGCAAGGAGCCTTGGAAGGATTTTAGGTATTTAGTTGGTTTTTTTTAATCTTATTGTGGTAAAATACATAAATTCAAAATGTGTCATTTTACCTATTTTTAAGTGTACAATTCAGTGGCATTAATTACATTCATGATTTTGTGCAATGATCACTTCTATCTATTTCCAAAACTTTTTCATCATCCTAATCAGAAACTCTGTACCCATTAAGCAATAACTCCCCATCCTTCCCCTCACCCCAGTCCCTGGTAACTTCTAGTCTACTCTCTGTCTCTATGGATTTGCCTATTCTAGATATTTCATATAAGTGGAATCACACAATATCTGTCCTTTGCTGTCTGGCTTCTTTGACTTAGTGTTACATCTTCAGGATGCAGCCATGTTGTAGCATATACCAGAACTTCATTCCTTTTTCCGGCTTAATAGTATTCCTTGTATGGATATACTATATTTTGTTTATCCATCCTTGGGAGGACTTTAAGCATGGGAGAGGCTAGACCTGCTATCACAAAGGCCACTCTGGCTGCTGCGTGGAGGGAGATGGGGTGGGGGAGGCAGGGGGCAGGGCCCAGCATGAAGGGTGGCACGAGGTGGGGGTGAGGGCATGGCTGGAGGAAAGGGTTCTGATTTCAGAGATATTTATGAGCTGGAATTGGAGAAAGGCAGCAAAGAGAGGGGGTGGGGAGAGTCAGAGAGAGAGGGAGGGAAAGAGAGAGAGAGAGGGGCTCTAGGATTCAAGCTTGGGGACCTGGGTGCTCTTTCCCTTACCCCTGTCTGACATGTCACAGGCTGTGTGGTTGCACACGGCCTCCTGAGTACACACAATTTATACTGTGGGAAAAGTGGCCTTTGGGCTTTACCTGCTGGCTGAGCAGCTCCCTGGGCTGGAGATACAATGGAGAGACAGGTAAGGGGAGAAATATGGAAGAGAGATCTCCTGTCCCTGTTCCCTTTCTGAGAGCCAGAAGGTTGCTGGGATGGACAGAAAGGCTGGAGACCTTCCTCTTTGGGGTTTCCCCAGTCTTTTATTCACATTCATCTAGTTCCATGGTGGGAAGTTCTTATGAATGACTTCAATCTCTCCAGCTGCTCCTGAGTCTTGCTCTCTTGGAGGATTCAGCCCCATCCCCTGAGCCCTGGAGCTGCCCACCTTGCCCTTGGTCATTCCTTCTTTCATAAACTGGGAGTGACCTGTCCCCACGCCAAGGAGTTCACAGTCAACCTGAGGAGGTGGGCACATTGTAGTGGTTTGAAGCTGTATGTTCCCAGAAAAACATGTTCTTAAATCCAGTCCAATCCTGTGGTTAGAAGCCATTGTAAGTAGGACCTTCTGATGAGATTTCTTCAGTTAAGGTGTGGCCTACCTCAGTCAGGATGGGTCTTAATTCTCTTGCTGGATTTACAGATCGGGAAATGGATGCAAAGAAATTAAATAATTTGACCAAGGTAGAGGTAGAACAGGGATTTGAACCAGGTAGTGGCCTCAGCACTCAGGGGCTCCTCTCCATGGGGGTCCCTGCCTCCTTGGGGATCTGCCCCACCCACCCCTGCAGGGCCTGGGGGCCTCTGGCTGGCTTCTGAAGAGCCTACAGTCAGCAGCGGGATTTATACTGTCTCCAGAGGAGCGCTTGGGCTCAGATGCTCATGCCCCACACACCATGTCACAGAGCAGAGGGGATGCTGGAGAGAGGGAGGTGTTGTCATAACAACCAGCCTGACATCACTACCTGTACTCACATGCTTTAATCCAGACTGCAGGTTCCTCACTTGGGAAGATGAGGAGAAAGGGAAAGGGGAGCCAATTGACCTTTCCTAGGCTTCACGGAGAATCCTCTGCTGATTATACAGCCTCCTAACCAGACTACTTGTCTCGTATCCTGCACTCTGCTCAGCTTCTACACTGTGGCCTCCAGCACAATCAAACACAGACCTGACCTTGTCACTCCTCTGCTCAAAACCTGTCCATGGTTCCCCATTGCTCTCAGGTCAAAGTTACCACTCTTGGCTTGGCATTCAATGCCCTTCCTTATCTGGGCCTGGCTTTCCTCCATGAACCCTTATGCTTCTGCCCCAACAAGTTCTTCGAAGTTTCTTGAAACATCATTTTTTTGTGTGCCTCCAGATCTCTGCTTATGCTACTCCCCTGGCCTGGAAGACCCTCCCCTCCCACATCCTAGTTTGCCTACTCACCCTCGAAGCTCCAGCTCAAAGGCCACTTCCCCGTGAAGCCTTCTGAGACCCTCCCTGATGGGATATATCTCCTTCCAACCTTCTGTGTATTCGTAGGGGCCACTTTGCATGCCTGTTGCACCCTTGGAGTTGCTGTGAGTTATTTCCTTCTGGGTCTCCCCTGCACGGACAGCTGAGGGTGCAGATCTAGTTCATGCCTGTCCCCTGGTCCCCTGGCATATGGCTGAGCTCATGTTGGCAATGATCCAGAGGTGCAGAATGTGGCAGGCAACAGAGACAG
Source organism: Bradypus variegatus (assembly GCA_004027775.1). Classification (NCBI taxonomy): domain Eukaryota; kingdom Metazoa; phylum Chordata; class Mammalia; order Pilosa; family Bradypodidae; genus Bradypus; species Bradypus variegatus. The sequence continues at coordinate 11,931 of PVKY010003535.1, forward strand.
GGAGAGGCAGAGCCGTCAGCAGCCCAACTCACCAGTCCATCATCTGGAGCCTCCTGGACCACCCGGCCTGTGCAGCCTGCGTGGCAGGGCGTGATATACTCCACACGGGTGCTAGGGTCACAGATGGGGTTAAAGTTGTCCGACGAGCAGGAGCAGGGCTCTGTGCAGCCTGGAAACAGCCCGGGCCCAGGCTGGCCGCTGGTGGGAGAGAAGGCAGGCAGGATTGGCCTGGCTTTCTCTCCCTCCTGCAGCCTGCACCCCACCTGCCAGCACGATAGCCTGAGGTTTCAGCTCTGCCTCCCCATCATGGTGTGGCGCTGAGCTCCCTGCAATGGAGATGCGAGCAGGTAGAGAGGCCAGATGCTGCAGGGGGGCCACAGTGGGAGGGGTGGGAAAGGATGTTGGACCAGAAACCTCTGAGCCGCCTCCAGTCCCAAGATTACAGAGTCTCTAAGCTGCTTCTGCAAAAATCTCTGCTCCTTATGACGTATACAACCTACTCCCAAGTGTTTAGAAAATGGATAGATGGATAGATAGATAGACAGGTAGATAAGGAATGATACAGCAGATGTTGCAAAATATTAAAATTGGTGGATTTGGGTGTTTGTGAGAGGGGTATGTTGGAGTTCTCCGTATAGGCTTTGTATTGTTTTTGCAACTGTCCTGTAAGTTCAAAAGTATTTTAAAATGAAAAGGTGAAGGTAAAGAACGAACAAACAAACAAACAAAATCTCTGTTCCTCAATGATCCTTCTATAAGGAACACAGGATAAATTCCTCCCAGTATTTAGTGTCAGATGAAAAGTGCCTTTCTCTCAATGAGCTCAATTGCTTCCTTTTCTCAGAAAATTAGAGCTCTGAGTGTGGGATCAAGTCAGGAGACCCAACTGGCAGTGGTATCTCCTAGCTGTTCCTGCCCCTCTATGGGCCTCGGTTTCCCTATCAGCCCAGTGGGGATACCCTCTCGTCCCCATCCTGCAGTCTGATGCCCTCTCTGCTCACTCCCCCACCCTGCTCACTGTGTCCAGGACATGTTCAGCCCCACCTGCCTCCCTCCTGAGGGCCCCCCACAAATCCCACGAGTGCCCCTGCTCCAGGCTGCCAATTGTTCCTGCCAGGGTAAGGGGCAGGTGGGCAGAAGGTCAGAGGAGCAGGTCACCCTGGGAGGGGGGCAGGAAGGAAGAGGCCCCTGGGACTCAAAGCACGGCCTGGCTTCATATCCAGGAGGCAGCACAGCAGACCTACCAGGGAGACAGAGGCCCAGAGAGGCTGTGGCCTCAGCCAGGGTGACATGGTGGCCAGGCTGCAGGGGGTGGGGGCACAGAAGCTGAAAGAGCCCTGTGCTTGCAGTCAGTGTGGGGCAGAGGCCCAGGCAGAACCCTGAGCCAGGCAAGATTAGAGAAATCAGTTCCGTGGAAAAGTGGGGCAGCACCGACCAAGGAAGCTGGGGTGGGGTGTGTGTTGAGAAGGCCTGTGGCCAGGGCTGGGGGTGGGGAGGTGGGGCATCGGGCAAAGGGGAGGTCCCTGGTTGCCTCCCTAGGGTGGGGGTCTCCGTCTGAGTGGGGAGGAGGATCACAGGCCAGCACAGTCCCCTCCTCCTCCCCTGCCAAGCAGCAGTCGGTGTGTGACACTGTCTTGGCGCTTCTCAGGAGGTGGGGAGAACCGGCTGGCACTGCCCGAATGGAGGGCCCCTCAGGAGGTCGGGCCGCAGGACTCTGCCAAAAGTCAGCACCTGGGCGGAGGGCAGAGGTGCCAAGGGAGAGCCCGGGACAGAGGAAGTTGGGGAATTCTAGCTGGGTGTTGGGCCAATCTAAGCCTGGAGCAGTTCCCAGGAAAAATGAACTCATTCTGGAGACGAGGCAGGAATGTAACTTCCAACATCCTCCCAAGACCTCTGAGACAGCTCCCAAGAGGAGAGGGTGTGTAGGGGTGTAGTTAGGTAGGTGGCGGGAGGGAGGGAGGCATCATGGGCCTTATTCCTGGAGGGGGAGGCAGGTGCTGCCTCACAGACTTGAACGGAGCATTCTAAAGTTTAGGGTCATGGAACAGCAGAGTTTCAGCTCCCAGACTCTAAAGAACCAAGAACCTCAGAGCTCACCAGTCCAACTGCTTCTTTCTGTTTCGTAAGTCTCTTCTGCAGCCTCCCACACAGGTCCATCCAGCCCCTGCTCATCCCAGCTCCCCCCACCCCGTCTCCCAAGGGATGGAGAGCTCCATCCCTCCCCAGCAAGCCTTTCGTTTGCCTGGGAGCAAAATCCCTCCACTGAGCTGAGCCTCCTGTGTTGCATCCTCCACCCACCTCTAGAAAGGTCACCATCACAGGGGTGGGGTTGCTCTGTCACAGCCTCCACCCCTCCCCAGGCCTGAGCTTCCCTGAGCCTCCAGTTCCACCCCTGCCCTTTCTAGTGGTGCATGATGTCTTCACTAGAGCCTTCAAGAAAGATCATCCCACAGCCTGCAACTGAGTCACTCCTATAGGGAGCTTGTAGGTGGGGTGTGGGCGGAGGGGTCGGGGGCCAGTGCTGGGGTGGGGGTGAGATTTGTGGTGGTGGGAGACCCCGTTGACTTGGCCTCTGTCTGGGTCCCACCCTTCCTCAGGCTTGTACTCACCCAGGCGGGGGGATGATGCCTGCAATCTGATGGGTAGAGCAGCCGATGAAGAAGAGAGGCAGGCTGATCAGGATGCAGGCCAGTGACCCCAGCAGGCAAAGGACACTGCAGCGCAGGGGGCCCAGATGGAGACGCTTGACGAGGATGCCCCCCACCATGATGCCCACGATGGACAATGGGATGGGGAGGCAGCCGATGAGCAGGTTGGCAAAGGAGGCAGTGACGGAAAACTGACGCTCCAGGAACTTCGGCAGGAAGGTGGCCGTGCCCGCCACCATGGACGACAGGCACACCTGGGACAGGACGACCAGCAGGAAGATGGGGTGGCGCAGGGTCCGCAGCAGCACCCTGGGGAAGACTGTTGGGGTGAGAGGGGAGGAGGTCAGCGTGGGGCAGGCTGGGCAGGCAGGCCAGATTCACCATCTGTTTCTGTCCTGTCCTCAACCACTCAGTTTAAATCTGTTTCTCCCTGAATCACTTCTATTACACTGCGTTCAGTCCTTTTCATTTAATTCTGTTCCATCCCTTTCCTTCTGTGCCAGTTTGAATGTATTATGTCCCCCAAAACACCATTATCTTTGTTGTAATCTTGTGTGGGCAGAAGTATCAGTGTTGATTAGATTGTAATTCTTTGGGTGTTTCTTTGGAATGCGCCCCACCCAGCTGTGGGTGATGACTCTGATTGGATAATTTCCATGGAGGTGTTACCCCACCCATTCAGGGTGGGTCTAAATTAAATCACTGGAGCCAAATAAATGAGCTGACAAACAGAAGGAACTCAGTGTAGCTGAGAGTGACATTACAGCCAAGAGGGACACTTTGAAGAACACACAGGAGCTGCAGGAGAGACAGTTTGAAGATGGCCATTGAAAGCAGACTCTTGATCTGGAGAAGCTAAGAGAGGACAAATACCCCAAGTGCAGCTAAGAGTGACATTTTTGAGGAACTGTAGCCTAGAAAGGAACGTCCTGGGAGAAAGCCATTTTGAAACCAGAACTTTGGAGCAGACACCAGCCACATGCCTTCCCAGCTAACAGAGGTTTTCTGGACACCATTGGCCTTCCTCCAGTGAAGGCATCTGATTATTGATACATTACCTTGGACACTTTATGGCCTTAAGACTGTAACTTTTTAACCAAATAAACCCCCTTTATAAAAGCCAATCCATTTCTGGTGTTTTGCATCCTGGCAGCATTAGCAAACTAGAACACGTTTCCATCCCATACCATTTAATTCTATTGCATTCAATTAGATTCCATTATATTTGACTTCATTCCGTTTGATTCTATGCATTTTAAAAATTCCGTTTCTTCCCATTCCATTGAATTCTGTTCCTTTCCACTCCATTCTAATCCATTCCATATCATTCTACTCTATGCCATCCTATCTGATTCTATTTCATTTATTCCATCTCATTTCATTTTTTCCATTCCATTCATTCATCCCATTTTTATTTTCACTCACCCCATTCTATCCTACCTTACTATAGCCCTTTCACAGCCAACCCAGGCCTTTTTCTTCTCTTCTGTGTCCTCAGCACAGGCCCAGGCATGGAATTGAATAGGTGAAATTTTGTTGCTGACTTTTCTTTCCCCTCCTCCTGCTTCTCCTGGGTTGGGCCCCCACACCTGGCCAGGGCCCCCACTGCTCCAGGCTTGTCACTTCCCACCACCCCCTTCAAGATCTGGTTCAATCCTCTCTCCTCCAGAAAGCTTCTCTGACTGCTCCGGTCTTTCCAAGTGCCCTCCTGCCTTGCTCACCTGGCCCTCAAGCAGAGAGTGTCCCCCTTGCTGGGTAACTGTCCCCTGGGTATGCTCTCCCTCTCCCACCCCAGGCTGTGGGACACATCTCTTGTGGGTAAGAGTCCTTGGGTTAGTGTACCAGGTGAACTGATCCGTTTTCCTCTGTTCAGTTTGCTTCGGCTGAGCTTCTGTTGGGGCCTCAGCCGTGAGTGGAGGACTGTGGGCTGGACAAGTGTCCCCTCAGTCTTCACATACTGAACACATACCCTGGCTAGTATGTGCCAGCACTGAACTGGGCAACCTAGTCGTAGTAATGAATCCCTCCTGCTCCCATCTCTCAAAGAGTTCACGTTAAAACAGATCTGGAGACATCCACGTTACAGTACAAGGAGATAAAGACCATGACTACAAATACAAATCTGACCCAGTCACTCTCCTGCTCAAATACATTCCATAGCTCCCAATTACTCACATGACTAAACTCAGTCCTTTGGCCTGGCCTTCAAGCCTCTGTCTGCTCGAGCCCCTTCCCTCACTGAAGCCTCATCTGCTTGCCCTCTCCTTTGCTTTGGATACTCTGGGTTCCTTGAAAGCCCCAGGACTTCCAGTTAAAGACCTTGGTACATGCTGTTCCTTCTGCCTGATGACTCTTCCCTTCCTGCCTTCTTCCACTTTTGACTAGTAAACTCCTACTCATCCTTCAGAGTTCCGCTTAAATGTCACTTCTCTAGGAAGCCTGCCCTGCCTCACTCCCACCATTGCTCCCTCTACTTACCTCTTCTAACACACACCACCTGTGAGATGACTTGTTCAGTACTGGCTTCCCCATTGGCATGTGTATTCTGGGAGGACAGGCCCATCCTTCCCTGTTCCCTGTTGTATCCCAGCTCCTATCTCACTGCCTGGCACATAGTAGGTGTTCAATAAAATGCTTTGTGATGGATTGATTGAATTAACAAATGAATGAGATCACAGGAAACCCTGAGGGCTGTAGATCAGAGGAGTCTTTCACCCTATCTGATGGGTCCAGGATGGTTTCCTAGAGGAGAGGATGCTCGAGCGAGGTCTTTGAGGACAGGACAGCCTGACAGCTGCAGCAAGTGAGGAAAGAGAGAGGGAGGACAGCAGCACTGCAGTCAGGGAGAGCCGGATTTTGAATCCTTTTTCTGCCACTTACTAGCTGTGTGGCCTTGGGCAGTTTGCTCCCTGTCTCTGAACTGTTTCATCCTGTTTTGTAAAGTGGGAGGTGCTATTCACCCTGGTGTGGTTGTGGGGCTTAGCAGAGTTAATGTTTTGTCCATTGCTTAGTGGCGTATAATAAGGGCAGAGGCCTGGAAGACCATAATGCCCTCAGAGAACTGAAAGAGATTGTGTCAAGCATGCATGTGGAAGAGACAGAGCAAGACTGGAGGGGTCCGCAGGAACTGGGTCATGATGGGTGTGGAAGGTCAGCCCAAAGGGCACTGAGAGCCATGAGAGAGTTTTAAGCAGGAGCCAGGTAACTTAGCTAGGTTTGTCAATCAAGAAGACACTGGCTTTTGTTCCCAAAGTGCTCCCAGTAATGGCTCCCCATTCATGCTGAGTAAAAGACAAAGTCACCACCACGGCCTGTAGAGCCCTGCTCAGTCTCAACATGTCTCCAGACCACTCTGCCCTCCCGGCTCATCTGGTTTCAACCACGACTTCCTTGCTCTTCCTTCATCATACCAGATAACTCCTGCCTCCAGGCCTTTGCACTCGCTCTAAACTCTGCCTGGAAAACTCTTTCTCCAGATAGTCACATGGTCACTCTCTTACCTCCTTCAAGCCTTTATTCAAATGTCACCTTCTCTCATTCCAGAGTCCCCTATTTAAAATTGCATGCCCTCCCCTGATTTCCCCCAACCTTGTTTTACGTTTCTCCATAGAGCTTTATGTAACATACTATATATTTTACTCATTCACTTTTATTGTCTTCCCACCAGAATGTAAGCTTTATTCAGGGCAGGGATTTTTGTCTGTTTTGTTAATTGCTGTATCTCCAGAGCCTGGGGCATAGTAGGCACTCAATAAATATTTGTGGAATGAATGAATGAATGAATGAACATACAGACTAGTATGTGATCAAACATCAAATTGTCTGGGGCAGAATCTAAGATCTCCAGAAAGGCTTAGCATAGAGGCTTCCTGGAGGAGGTAGGACAGATCTAGGACCTAAAGACTGGAAGGCTCCAGAGAGGTGGAGAGTAGAGGAAAAGGGATTCTTAATAGGGGCACAGGAGGGGCAAACTTGGAGACAAGGATAGAAGTGACTGGTGGCCACCGATGACCTCTCCAATCCCCTGCTAGCTCCTAACACCATACCGCATTCACAGGCTGCCCTCGCTGCAAGTCTGTTCAACTGAAGGGTACATAACATTGGGCAAATCCTTTTCCCTCTGGGTTTCAGTGCCCTTGGCAGTAGGGCAGCCAGAGTGATGTCCAAGTACGCTCTTTGTTCTGATGTGTATGACCCTTTCTCCACTAACAACAAAAGAGGAAGCGATGTGTTTTCACTTGCAGTAGGCAAGATTGAACCTAGACAGAAGGTGTGGGAGGAAGGGGTAGGTCTTTCTAAGAAGAGGCTTTTTCAGAGGAGCAAACCCTGTTCCAGACTTGGCTGGCAGGGAGAGATGGCCACAGGGGTCCTCTAGGCAGAATTGGGGTCCCTCCTGGTTCTGCTGCTGCAGTACCAGAGCCTCTGTCACGGGAGAAGATTTCTGTCTGTTCTCAGAGCGTGGCCAAGCCATCTGGTTCCCCCAACCCCCCAGGCTGGACTAGGAGCTGTTTCCTTGGGAGCCGGAAAATAAAAACAAACAGTCCAGGCAGGGGGCAGGGGCCATGGAATTCCCCCTCCTTTACTTCCCAGGCCCTCCTCCTGTCCCTAGTCCCTTGCTGTGCATGCAGAGCCTTCAGCCAGCAGGGGAAGTGTGACACCCAGCCCTCAACTCAGGTAGCTTCTCCAGCCTCCCTCCCTCAATGAGCTGCCCTGGCCGGAGCACATGATATCCCATATGAGCCACGGAATTTTAATCTGGGCTTGGCACAAGTTGTACAGGTAAAGTCCAGAGATGGGCAGGCCTGGCCCAAGGTCATCCAACCCAGAGAGGCCAGGGTGGGGCCAGGATTTGCCGGGGTCTCCTGATTCCTAGTGCAGAGGCCATTCGCTCTGCTATCCCCCCGTCCCATTCCTATGTCTCTGGCTGCCTGACTCCAGAGGATTCCATCTCACGAATGGTTTCCCTCTTCCAGCCATTCTCCTGTGCTAATCACTGCAGTGGGTTTTGTACCCATCCTCCATCTCTCCTCAGCATCCAGAGCCCGACTCCAGAACAGATGGAAAATTCCTGGAGGACGGAGGCTGTGCCTTTCACTTAGATAGAGACACCTGAATGGGACCTCCAGGGGCTGCCTCTAGCACAGTCATGTCCTCCCCATTAGACAGGGGCCTCCATTATTTCAGGTATAATGTCTCCACCATCAGACAGGTCAGGGCCTCCTTCAACTTGGAGACTGTGTCTCCCCCATCAGGCAGGGGCTTCCCCAGTTCAGAGGCCAGGCATCCTCCCTCAGGTAGGACAGGTCCTCCCTCCATTTAGAGACTATATATATATTTTTTTCCTATTAGTCACGGGCCTGTCTTAGCTTAGGGACAAGGTCACCTCCTCCATTTCAGGGACTAGTGTCCCCCATCAGACAGGGGCCTCCTCCATCTGGAGACCAGGTCTCCTCCATTAGACAAGGCAGTTCTCCCTCCATTCAGAGACTATGCATCTCCATTGATAGGGACCTCCCCCCAACTTGGGGACTATGTCACCCCTAAGAGTCTAGACATCCTCCAGCCAAAGGGGTGTGGCTCCTCCTTCCTCTCCTCCCCTCCCCGTGGTCCCATGTGGTCAAGGCCAGGCCTCAGGGTCAGACTGGCCCCTCTGGAGCTCATTGGAAGCCCAGAAGCCAGGTTGCCTGACCAGCCCCACGGCCTGTGGCCAGTGCCGCTCGGTCTCCTACAGTCGCTTACAGAAGCTAAAACCACCAGAGACCATCTGGCCCAGGATATCCACTCCGGGATCCACTTTCAGCAACTGGCCCTGGCATTCCCTTGGGCAGGAGCCAAAGCAGTGATTAATGATCTCTTCCATGTTGCAGCATGCCGGGGCCTTCCAGCAGGTGGGGGCAGGACCTGAGGTCAGGGAGTCCAAACTCCTGCCCAGCCCCATGAAGCCCAGGCCCCCTGCTTCTCTGGGGATGCTGGGGAACCAGGGGCTGGATCACTGGTATCCCAAAGCCACGTCTTAGGAAGCTCTTCCTAAGAGTAGGCCTAATTTTTTTCCTGTTGTACAAGTCCTTGCTGAGAAGTTGAACAAACCCTGTGGTTATCACCCTCCTAAACCACAGGCAGCTCAATTTACTGTCCTGGGAGGTGGCTGGAATAATAACAGCAGGATAGGAGTGATAATTGAAATAATAATTGTACCTTATATAAGTTTGGTTTTTTATAAATGGAAAGGGCTTTCCATTTATCATCCCATTTGATTCTTACAACCGTCCTTGAGAGAGGCAGAACAAGGATTATTGATCCAATCTTTCAGGTGAGGAGACACAGGTTAGAGAAGGAAAGTAACTTCTTCAAGACCGTATAGTGATCAGTGTTAGGGGCAGGTTTCAGATCCAGGTATCCTGACTTGCTGTCCAGTGGCTGACAGTGGGCCCTCCATCAGTGTTCATGTGGTAAGACTCTTTAGAAAGGGTGGCTTAATCACAGGTATCCTGGTTACCAATCCATTTGAGTCACAGTCTCAGGATCACGGCCACCTGGACCTTAGATCACTGAGTCCACCTCTCACTGTATGGATGGGAAACTATTGGAGCAAGGGCCCAAGACAAAAGCTGGGGTCTCTGGACTTCAGCCCAGAGCTCCCTCTGCCCACGCCACAGCCAGGGAATTTAACATTTACTGAGGGCTGCCTGTTTGCAGGAGGGTGGGAAGAGAAGAGGGGTTACAGACGAGCCAGCTTAGGCCCTTACTTCCAGGAGCTCACTATTGAGAAAAGGTACAAGAACAAGGCACAGTGCTGAGCTGACAGTGAGGGCCCAGAGGAGGGAGGGAAACAGCCTTGGAAGGAGGAGTGACACTGGAGCTTG
>PVKY010003536.1:0-21443 GCA_004027775.1 Bradypus variegatus
CATTCCTCACCACGGCTCCTGCAGTCAGCTCTGTGGCTGCCCCATCCCGTTGCAGACATGAGGCTCACCTGGAAGGAGGACCTGCCCAGGTGGCTGCAGGGACAGGGTTGGATTGCAGCACTAGCTCCACTGGCCCTGCCAGCCTCACTCCTGGGACAGCTTCTTTTTAGGATAGATGTGCAATCTTACAAATTTTTTATGGCAAGATTTTGCTTTAGTTTTATTTGAAACTTAATTTTCTGTAAAATTGTTTTCTCCAGGAAGTACCACTTAAATTCAAATAGGAGTTTTTTCTTTTATTTTTTAAAGTTCATTTGAGCTGTTGAGCTGTGTCACCACAGAGCTTTTCCTGCATTCCTTGGAGGGCCCTCTGTGGTCCATGGCCCAGAGGTCTCTCCTGGCTGTGTTAAGTGTGTGTGAAGGCTACATGTGAGCTTGAACTTGTGTTTTGGTATAATAAATGACGGCATGGATATGTAGTCAACATTGTATAAATGTATGTAATAAGGTTCTAAATATTTAGATGTATCGTATAAATGTATAGTCAACTTTTATCATTTGGTGGCAAAAATATTGCCTATCTATAAATACCAAAATATAAAGAGAGGTTAAAGGATTACTGTGTTACTTTTAAATTTTTACCAACATTTCTGAACTTGTTTGTCTACATTTCTTAACCAGCTCTTATCTGGCCTTCTCAGTCCCAATGAGAGTTTTCTGCGGTATCTTACTCTACCACAAGACAATGAGCTAGCCATTGATTTACGACAGACGGCGGTTGTTGTCATGGCCCATCTAGACCGCCTGGCGACTCCCTGCATGCCTCCTTTGTGTAGCTCGCCAGCATCTCATAAGGTACTGCTGCAGCAGTGTTCTTTGTGTGTTTTATCATTAATAACACCACAGATTCTCATTCTATAGATGGGTGTGATACTGACCTTTGTGTGATATTGGGGCTGGGAACTGGTTGATAACTTTAAAAAATGTGTTCAGTTTAAGGTATTCTGTGTTCATTATGAGTATGTGAGTGACCTCAGTATTGTCTTTAGCACTGACATGTTGGCTTGCCTGTGTGCAGCTCTCTTGTCACTTGGGTTTAAAAGGTGCAGGACAGGTGCCGCGTGATTGTGGGTGCCTGGGAAGTCCTGTGGCTGTGGCCTATGGAGTTTAGGATGGCAGTGGTGTGCAGTGATAGGATGCTCACGATGTGCTGGGCACTGTATCCCTTCCTGAGTTCTCCTAGATGACCTCCTATCTGCCTCAGGAAACAAGTCCTTATCATGTTTTATGGGTGAGCAAGATGAACCAACCTGTCCCAAGTTCCAGGTTCAGGAGATGTTCCCATAGAGCTCACCTTTATCCACACAACTGCATTCCAGCATGCTGTCTGCACTAGAACCTCTGAAAATGGGCTGTCCATTACAAGCTAGTTATAGTGGCTGCTAATGGAAGGAGCAGCCATTTGTACAGTGAGCTCACGGACAACCTCACACACATGGTCTTATCTGATTATCCCAGCAGTCACCCCACGGTATAGATGAGAAAACCACAGTTTAGAAGGATAGCTAACTTTGCCAAGGCTACCCAGAGAGAATCCTGGCTTTGAATCCAAGAGTATTTTTCTTCATTTTTTAGTCCTTTTTTTATCCTGGTAAGTAATAAATACCTATGGTTCAAAAGTCAGAACTGTATGCAAAGACACATTCTCCTCTTTTACCTCCATCCACACAGTTTTCCTGCCAGCTCCTTCTCACCTTTTTAGACTCTTATGCATCCTTCCAAAATTTCAGAAGAACTGGATATCTTTCTGTATCAATAAAGAGAGTTTCTTTATTTTTTTAAAGCTGCATAGTATTCCATTTGTGGATGTATTATAATTTTTTAATCCAGTTTCCTATTGATGGGCACCTGGGTTGTTGCCAGAAGTGTGCTACTCAAATTGTTTAAGGTTTGTTTGTAGTTTTAATTGGGCCCTATTAAATGCAATGCTGTATAAGAAATAAACTGTTCAATTACTTCATCTTATGTGTTAACTGACGTTTTTATGTTTAAGAATATTATGAATTATTTTATGTTTTGAATAGTAACTCCTTCTTTTTCTTTGTTTAAGCTTCTAGTATCTCAGCGTTATAGAGTAAGTTATGCTTTCTTTTGACTGAGAAGGAAATTTTCATGTTGCTGTAAAGTGAATGTTTACTTACTTTCAGGGATCATTGCAGGAGGTCATAGGTTGGGGGTTAATAGGATGGAAATACTATGCCAACGTGATTGGTCCAATTCAGTGTGAAGGTCTTGCCAACCTGGGGGTCATGCAGATTGCCTGTGCAGAGAAGCGCTTCCTGATCTTATCGCGGAATGGCTGTGTGTACACACAGGCATATAATAGTGACACGTTGGTAAGTGTTCCCTGTGGTGTACCTTGCATACACTCCGTGGTGGGCACGTTCCCTAGGAAGGATACTGTCAAGGTTTAATCTTTCTCTAAGTTGTTTGATTTCTGAAGATTTATAAGCTTTTATTCATTGTATAATATGTTATGTTTTATCATCTTAAAATCATTGTTAGGGGATGGAATTTCTTAATTGTTAAGATCAGGAACTCCTTATAGGGAAAATCACTGCTAATAATGATTCCCGTTTGTGTAAACTCATTTGACTTTGGGAGCTTGCAGATAACATGAATGAACTGGGCCTCATGGGAAGGTGACAAATCAAAAAGTGCATGTTTCTCTTAAAGGACAGGTGTTCTTTGCTCGAGCTGAGTGTTTTCATCATGCAGGGTGGCCTGTGCTGACTTAGCATTGGCCCAGGCAAGCAGGTGGGCAGCTGGAAGAAGCTGTGGTTCTGTTGATGTTGAGCAGGGTGGAGTGGAGAAACTGAGGCTGGCTGTCAGAGGCTCCTGTCTCTCAGTTAAGAGTTGGGTTTGTTAAAGTTCGATAAGCCATTGAGGAATGTCATGCTGTTTTCATTATCTTTGTACTGATTGCTAGTCTGACTTCTTATTTTTGCCCTTTTAGGCCCCACAGCTGGTCCAGGGTCTTGCCTCTAGAAACATTGTAAAGATTGCTGCGCATTCTGATGGTCACCATTACCTGGCCTTGGCAGCCACTGGAGAGGTTTACTCCTGGGGCTGTGGGGACGGTGGAAGATTGGGCCACGGAGACACCGTGTGCGTATGATGCCACTCTCCTTTCACATTGCTGTATCTAAAACAGGATAGGAAATAATGTGGTTGCTAGTTTTTAAAGTCACCTGCCATGCAGAATTGGGCATGGATAGGGTGTGATGTGTTCGCTCATTGGTGACACTGCAGGGCTCTGCCCTAGCAGAGACCTTTGTGGTCCTTTCCCCCGGCTTTAGCATCTGCCTGCCCTGTGCTCCTCTTGCTCTGTCTACTCACCATCACCCCCTCCTCCCATGATGGAGTTTTCTAAAGTACATCCCACACAACTGTCATTTCATTCACAAATACTTCAACATCTCTCTAACAGATAAGGTACCTGCTTTTTAAAACCATAACATCATTATCAAAAGTACTAAAATTAATTTCTTAATATTCTCTTATTTGATGGAAGCTTTTGATTACTTTAAGAGAGCAGAAATAAACAGGAAATGGTTGAGGTAAAAATGCAAGGTTGTAAAAATTGAGAGGTCTTATAGGTCCTCTGGAGCTGTGGGAACTCTTTTCTCTGTTACTGTTGTGAGTTGAAACTGGTGAAAAAGCTTTGGCATTAGAATGAAATTGAATATGCCTATATGCACCAACTCAGCAACCCTACTCAGCAGGCCTTAGAGACCTATGGAGGAGGTGGACAGTGGCAGGGTTGAAAGTACAGCCGTCTAGGCTCTGCCCACATGTTCACAGTGGAGGCTGGCGAGGCTTGGTGTCATCTGTCCATATGGTGGGATCTCTGCTTCCTGTCACCTGGAAATGAATGTTTTGCTGTTGCACACCATCATTAGGGAAGAATCTAGGAAACGATGAATGATAAATGTAGGATACGTGTATACAGAGTTCAGAAACATTCAAACTTAACCATTGTTGTAAGAGATTTGGACAATTGTGGCAAAACTATAATGGAAATCAAAGAGGTAATAAACATGAAATTTAGAGCTGTTATTACTCTCAGACTGGTAGGAGGGGTATGGCTGGTGTGGGGTACATGTACCTGGGAAGGTGTCACAGGTGACCTTCCCATTAGGAGCAAGGTAGGCACATTCATGTTAAGCCTGCTATTCTTCTTTACCTCATTTATGTTATTTATAATTTAGTATATATAAATATATCATAATGAAACCATATTTAGCTGAGATTAACTGCTAGATTGTGGTAGTTTTTCCATTGCTGTTGGAGTTCTAGGAAAAAAATGGAATCAGTATAGACGGCAGGAGTTGGAGAGAAACTGTTGGGAGAGGTGAAACAAGCTGAAGCAAGAAGGGACAAGTTGTACCAGAGTAGTCATTTGGCTGTGCATGTGCCAGTATATGTGTTTTTTGCAGAATGGTGGGTTACAAAGTCAGTAAGCCATGTCTTTGGATAGGCTAGAATGAGCTTATGTAGGCACTCAAGAAAATGTTATCAATAATAGTGAACATTCTCTAGATCGTAAGCCTAGGATATTTGGCTAATTTTGAAAATGTCTTCTAGTAAGAAGAAAGACTTTTCTGTCCTACTCCTTATTCTTTTATACTTTTCATTTTTAAAGTCAGTTTTAAGGTTAATTTGATGAGTTGGGGCAAATACATTGTCTGGTAGCCACCATCATCAAGATAAAGAACATTTCCATTACACCCAGAGTTTTTTTGTACCCCTTTGTGGTCAGTCCTGTCTCTCCATGTCCACCCCCTGGCAACCACTGATCTGTTTTCTGTCACTATTATTTTGCCTTTTCTAGAAATTAATATAAATGAAATCATAATGTAGTATTTTGTTTCTGGCTTCTTTCACTTAGCATAGTGTTTTTGAGATCCAGCCATGTTATAGTGTACATCAGTAGTTCATTTCTTTTTATTGCTGAGTTGTATTTCTGTTGTATGGGTGTACCACAGTGTGTTTATTCATCAGTTCATGTACATTCCAGTTCTGGACTGTTACGGATAAAGCTGCTGTAAACTTTTATGTACAAATATTTTGAACTCCTTCTGGATACCATGACTGGCATCGGATACCTACTTAACAGAAAGTCATGGAGATGTTAGGTTTTTGAGTTATATAGTGCCTTAATTATTTTATAAGATGCTTGAAAGGAGAAACAGTGTTGGCACTATGATAGTTTATGCCTGATAGTGAACTTTCTTTGTTAACATTAAGTAAAACTGCCTGGAAGGCCATTGACCTTTGTCCTCTTTGCACAGGCCTCTGGAGGAGCCTAAGGTGATCTCTGCTTTCTCCGGGAAGCAGGCAGGGAAGCACGTTGTGCACATCGCGTGTGGGAGCACGTACAGTGCGGCCATCACTGCTGAGGGCGAGCTGTACACCTGGGGCCGGGGCAACTACGGCCGGCTGGGCCATGGTGCGTGTACGGTGCGGGGGCGGAGTGTGCAGCAGGAAGCTGCCTCTCCTGAGGGACTTGTAGTAACAAAAGTCCTGTCTGTTTGAAGGCTCCAGTGAAGATGAGGCCATTCCAATGCTAGTAGCTGGACTTAAAGGACTGAAGGTCATTGACGTGGCGTGTGGTAGTGGGGATGCTCAAACCCTGGCCGTGACTCAGAACGGTACGTAGAACATGGGCCGCCCTTGGACAGACTCTCAAGGATGTGGAGGCACACACATTTCAGGGGGTGATGGGGGGCATCTGGAGCATAGTGAACCTCAGGAGGGCACCCTGGCCAGAAGCTGGTTAGTGTCCTGTCCTTCCATTTTTTTCACTAAAATGAAAGTTAAAGTGGAATAATTGACATTCTGAAATGGCCTCTGATTATTATTACATTTCCAAATGTTCAGCCACCCTTGATTTCCTGTGGTAAATTCTGCTTAGAATTTGTATATTCTATTATAATAATGCTTTATCATTTGTTTGCTTTTAATTAAGTTTTGCATTTGTTTTCATTGATGAGATTTCACTTGTTTTTTTTTGAAGATGCATTTATCAGTTTTGGTGGTTAAAATCACCTTTATTTTTTCAAATTGTGTATGTCAGCATTGTAAGGTCTGTCCTCAGGAGTATGGGGCTGTCTGTTGGCACCGCAGGAGACAGTCCTCAGCATCCTGAAGGTTTGTTTGTCGCATAAGCAGGGTAGTCTCTCAGCCCTGTCTCTCCCCGAGAAGTTGAATTGCAGGTTGAGAATTGACTTTTTTCTGTTAGTTTCCTGTATGACAGATCAGAGATCATTTCAGGCACTTTCATATACCTATAGGTCCCACTACCATTGAAGCATAGATATTGTCAGGATCATCTTGACTTTGCTGTTGTGAGTCTTAGAAAAAAGATTTTCTCACCTGTCATGTGAAAGATTTCTTCTTCTGGCATGAAGCTTTCAGTCAGACATCTTGTTGAAGCTGTTACTATTCTTAAATATCCAGTGTTGGGCAAGTTGTATACTTTACAAAACTTTTAACCAGGAAACATTTTCTTAATAAAACCTCATTAGGATATTGTCCTTGCATTCTTTGTGTGAAGCTGCTATCTAAGTAAAATTGCATGATAGTTGACCAAATTGCCTTGAATTTAGTCTGTGTGGGTAGACGGGACTGTGTAAGTAATGTACCTGACAGTGGTGTTTCTTTGTTGCAGATGTTATAGGAAAATATCTCTTGTTAAAATACTGTTTGAGACTAATCATAGAGTAGAAGCCTTCTGTCCTGTGCATTCTGGACCTGGGATCATGGGCTCACTGAGAACACTGGTGAAAGTGGGAAGCGTTAAGTAGGATATGTGAATAGCAGACATTTTAACTGAAAGCAGATGAAAGTACACATGTTCTCCAGTCTTTGGGTTTGAATCTGCTGCATTGGTGGGTTTTTTGTTTGTTTGTTTTATTTTGTTTTCCATGAACTACCCTAATAGTGCGTTATTTTAGTTTCCTGACCGCTAAATCAAATACCATGAAGTGCATTGACTTAAATAATGGGAATTTATTGGCTCATGGTTTTGAAGCTAGAAGTCCAAAATCAAGGTATCTTCAAGGTGATGTTTTTTCCCAGAAGACTGTGGAGTTCTGGACCAGGCTGCCAGCAATTCTTGGTCCCTGGCTTTTCTGTCACATGGCAGTGCACATGATGGTCTGCTGGCTTCTGCTTTCTCTTCTGGGTTATGCTGACTTCAGCTTCTGGCTGCTCCCTGTGGCTTTCTCCTCTGAAGTCTTCTCTGTAAGACCTGTAATAATAGGAGTAAGAGCCATCCTGAATCAGTTGGGTCATGCCTTAACTGTAGTAATCCATCAAAAAGATCCTATTTAAAATGGGTTCACACCCATAGGAATAGATTAAGTTTAGAACATATTTTTCTGGGGTACATAACTCCAAGCCACCATGTGCAGCGTCATCTAAAATTTTCAGTTTAAGTCATGGATTGGCCTGATTGCGCAAATAGAATTGTCTTGGAACACAGCCACTGGCTCATTTACGTGTTTCCTCTGGCCTCTTCTGTGCTGCAAGGGTGCAGTTGAATAGTTGCAGCAGAGACCTTGTGGCCCATAAAGCCTTCAGTGGTCATCTTCCGGTCTTTTCAGAAAAAGTTTGTCAAATTTTGGTTTAGATTATTTAAAAGAGCATAGAAGTTTTGTCTCTGTGGAGCAATTTGAGTGCAGAATCTTTCTGATTTCTTAGGATTTCTTTTCTCATCTTTTACAGTTTTACCTGTACCTAATTTTAAGCTTCTATTTTTAGCATCTCACTTTCGAGTTTTTGCAAAGTATTCAACTTAGTTTTCAGAGTTAAAAAACTGAACTGCACTTATTTTTGCTATTGTGTTTTCTCCATTTAAGTAATATTTAATTAAATTACATAAATATAATAAAAAATTGCAAACAAATGCAGTTGTGCACTAGCTCTTAATCAGCATGATGGGAACAGTAGTGTGCAGGCCCACTGAGCAGTCATGCTTCATGACTGGTTTATAAAGGGAATGGAGGTGTTTTTTTTTTTTTGCATGTGGTGAGTATTTTAGTCCAAGTAGTATGATTGAACCGAAGGTCGTAAGTCGGAATTTTCTTATTTGTTTAATTGAAACAAAAAGAAAATCCACCTTTCCCTTTCCTAACTGCTTATATATAACCTGAAGTATAAACTAGACTTCATTTGGACAGTAACCATCCCTTAGGTGTTTACTATATACATTGGTGGCCTAGATTTGCATGCTTTAGTGATTATAATATTTTCAGCCATTAAAAAGTTCCCATTAAAAAATACAGTTATCTTTATTTAGATACATTTGTATTTTTTTAGGTCAAGTTTGGTCTTGGGGAGATGGCGACTACGGGAAATTGGGCAGAGGTGGTAGTGATGGCTGCAAAACGCCAAAGCTGATTGAAAAACTTCAAGACTTGGATATTGTCAAAGTACGCTGTGGAAGTCAATTTTCTATTGCGTTGACTAAAGATGGCCAAGTTTACTCGTGGGGAAAAGGTGACAATCAGAGACTTGGGCATGGAACAGAGGAACATGTTCGTTATCCAAAACTATTGGAAGGCTTGCAAGGTGAGTGTAAATGTAAATTTTAAAAGAATACTCTTTGGGGCAGTTTCTTTTGTAAGCTTTTATAGTTTGCAATTTGTTTTTCCTTAACTGACATTCTGTGACTGGACCATCATCACCAGTTTTCATCTACATTTTATTAGCTACAGACAGTTGAATATTGGTTTGTATATATTAAGAAGTGGCCTAGAACTGTTCTTACCAAATTTAATTAAACACCCATTTAGTTTTACTAATGTTTGGGAGTTGTTTCTGTGGAAGGCATCTCATTTCTCAGTAATACAGATTCAGTGAGATTAGCTTCTGTTTGGTGAGTTTACAGGTAGTTACACTGTAGAAATTGCTAAGACCATGGATATGTATTGAGCTTTTGGAGTAGGGAAGGATTTGGAATTGGGCCTACCTGGGCTTGTCTCATTTGAACTTGCCTGGAAGGGGGAATGGAAGTTTGCTAGGTTGAGAAGGCATTCAACTTTGCATTTTAGGTAGAGAGAACAAATGAGAGCCAAGAAATGTAGGTGTGAATGCATGGTGCCTTCTATAATGGTGAGCCACCAGTGTGGTTAGAGAGAGTGGGGAGAAAAAAGACTAGAGAGAGTAGCTAGGTAGAGGCTTTTAAATGCTTTTATGGCATTTTTATTATGGATGTTATGCTGCAGGAAGTGTCGCTCTATGTGAGTGATTCTTTTTAGGGGAGAACTGTATTTTTCCACGCAGTTGTGGTGTGGTAGGCCATGTCCATCCTAATGGAGAGCTGGTGAAGAGCCAGGCGAGGTGAGAAGAAAGCAGGGAGGAAGGCAGAGGTCGGTCATAGATATATCACATGGAGCCTTTTGTCTAGTTCAGGGTTAGACTTTTAAGGGCCACATCATAAATATTTTAGGTTTTGAGGGCCAAGTGCTGTCTCAGCTACTCACCTCTGCTGTCCTAGTAAGAAAGTAGCCATAGGTAATATGTTAACAAATAGACCTGGCTATGTGCCAATATTATTCACAAAAACAGACTTTGGGCTGCATTTGGCCCAAGGGCTATAGTTTGCCTCTTACCTGCACTAATACATTTTCTATTGTTTATATTTTGCTTCTTTATCAAGGGTTTTGAAAGTAGGACTTTTAAGCGGGACTTGCCAGTTCTTTATCCTGTCAGTTTTTTTTTCCCTAAAGAATCGTAATACCTTGCTGAATAGGAGTTGTATGTGCTCATATGGTGATTATTCTTTTCCAAGCTTCTGAGATAGGCTGTAAAGTAATGCCATTAACTAGTATGTTATGGAATTATCTTTTAATTTCAGCTGCCTTCAATTTTATAGTCTCCATTAATAAAATCAACTTGCTCATTTGCATTTATTAGGTATGGAAATAACTAACTATGGAGGGTATTTAAAATGATTATTGATAAATTTTTTTAAACAATTTTTTTATGAACTTTAGGTTCTTAGAATTGTTCTCCTTACTGTGGTACAGTTTTTCAGCTATATTATTTTTTATGTTGACATTTCTAAGAAATTCCCCTTGTGCTGATGACATTAGACTTACCTAAAGTAAGCAAAAATACAGTACTTGGCTAACACTATTTAAATAGAAAAAAACTATTTTACATTTATATCAGATGAATCTGGAGAGGAATGCCTTGCATGATTATACCTGAGGACAAGAGAATATAATCTTGTAGTTAATTAAAAATGCACTGTGTTGAATATTGAGCAGCTGCAAGAAAGACTGAAGTTGTGAGATATGCAGCTAGGTGGATGATTTTTGAGGATATTATATTGAGTGAAATAAACCAAAAATGAAGGAACAATATTTTAAGGCTCACTAATATAAACTAACTATAATGACCAAATCCTGAGAATTAAATTCTGGAGCATAGACTATCCAGGGATAGAATAGGGGCAGAAGTTGGGCAATCAATGATTAAGGAATATAGAATGTTTAATAAAGCTTATTTAAAATGTTCCTAGATTATAAGCTCTTATAGCAGTCACTTCTATTCCTGAGTTTTAACTGTTATTTCAGAATTCTGAGATGCATGCTGAACTCTGTCTGTAACCTGGTAGTTCCCTGGAAATTTGGGTATCCGTGTGACACCTGAGACTCAGAGTTAGAGTTTTGCAGCTCTAAAAGTCAGCATTACTCCATACAGTTTCTTTAACAGAAGCTAAAACAGAAATCAGACTACAGTTAGAGATATGAATGAAATGGACTTGGTTAGGACTAAGGTAAATTAGAATACAGGGTAAAGGATGCTATTGACTGTATTTTAAAACTCCAACTTCTGTGTGAGACCAAAAAAGTTTATTTGGTACAAAATTTATATTTTCTGTAGCACATTATCTAATTTAATCTATCTGGTCAGTTTATTTAAACAACATAATAATATGGAACCTAGAGTAGAGAATGAGTTCTTGTTATTTTGTACAGGCTAATATAATACCCCAGTACATCCAGAATATTTTGGGCAGAAAATAAAAAAAGTATTTGCAAAGTCCCCTTGATGGACTGGGGAAAAATGTGAAACTATTAAATTTCCCCACCTGGGGAATTCCTGCTGTTCTCTCTCTCTCTCTCGCTCTTTTTTTTTTTTTAATATTTCAATTTTATTGAGATATATTCACATACTATGCAGTCATACAAAGCATACAATCAGTTGTTCACAGTCCTGCTATTCTCTTAAGCAATAGGGGCTCCCAATTTATTAAGCCAAGCCCTCAATCTAGAGGCTTGCATTTATGAAACTTATCCTTCCAATGGCAAAGCTAAGCCTGCTTGTAACTATGCCTAAGAATCACCCCCAGAGAACCTCTTTTGTTGCTCAGATGTGGCCTGTATCTCTAAGCCAGCTCTACAAATTAACTCACTACCCAGCCCCCTGTATGGGACATGACTCCCAGGGTTGAGCCTGGCCCTGGCATTGTGGGATTGAGAATGACTCCTTGACCAAAAGGAGGAAAATAAATCTAAGAAAATAAAGTTTCAGTGGCTAAGAGATTTCAAATAGAATCGAGAGGTCATTCTGGATATTATTCTTATGCATTATATAGATATTCCTTTTTAGTTTCTAGTGTATTAGAATAGCTAGCAGGAAATACCTGAAATGGTTGAACTGTAATGCAGTAGACTTGATTCTTGAAGTATGATTGTATAACTTTATAGCTTTAATTTTGTGACCTTGTGATTGTGAAAACCTAGCACTTCCTAGATCCAGTATATGGACAGATCAATAATAAAATAAAGACAAAAATAAATACAAATAATAGGGGGAAATAAGGGTATGGGATGTGTTGGGTGTTCTTTTTTATTTTTTAATATTTTAAATTTTGGGGCAGGAAGTATTGAAAATGTTCTATAATTGATTGTGGGAATGAACGTGCAACTATATGATGATACTTTGAGCCACAGTACTAGGTGATTTGAATGACTTTATTGTAACCAAAGTCATAGGATTAGAACTGAAGCTACACTGTTCTTTCTTTGCAGGGAAAAAAGTGATTGATGTGGCTGCAGGCTCCACGCACTGCCTTGCTTTGACTGAGGATAGTGAGGTCCACAGCTGGGGCAGCAATGATCAGTGCCAGCACTTTGACACCTTGCGGGTGACCAAGCCAGAGCCTGCGGCACTGCCAGGACTGGATACGAAGCATATAGTTGGGATTGCCTGTGGGCCTGCCCAGGTACTGAGAATATGGCTTGGTTTGATATTTTTTTAAAAGTTTGGTTTCCAGTTATTCATTGCTAGTGTATAGAAATAGGATTGATTTTTGCTTCTTTCATCTTGCAGTCATACAAAACTACACTTTTACTAAACTCACTTAATACTTCTAGGAATTTCAGTGTAGATTCCGTAGGGTATTCTTCACAGACATGTTGTTTGTGAATAGAGGCAGTTTTATTTCTTCCTTTGCAACATGTATGCCTTTTATATCTTTTCCTTTTCTTACTGCATTGGGCAGGTCTTCCAGAATGAGTTTAGAATGATATGAGTGGACATCCTTTCCTTGTTCCTGATCTTAAGGGGAAAGCATTCATTCTTTCACCATTAAGTATGATGTTAGCTGTAGGTTCTTTGTAGATTACTTTTATTAGATTAAGGAAATTTCCTTTAAGTCCTACTTTTTTCTGAGAGTTTTATCCTGAATGGATGTTGAACTTTGTCAAATGCATTTTCTTCCTCAAATGATATGACCATGTAGTTTTCTGTCTTTAGTCTGTTAATATAGTGGATTACATTGATTGATGATCAGATGTTCACCAAGCCTTGCTTTGCTAGGATAAGCCCTACTTGGTCATGGTGTATTATTCTTTAAATAAATTGCTGGGTTTGACTTGCTAATATTTTGCTGAGGAATTTTCTGTCAGGGTTCATGAGATTTGGTTTGTAGTTTTCTTTTCTTGTACCTGTCTTATCTGACTTTGGTAGCAGGGTAAAGTTGACCTCATAAAAAGTGCTGGCAAGTGTTCTCTTCTGTTTTCTTGAAGAGTTTGTGTAGAATTGGTGTTATTTCTTCTTGAAACATTCAGTAGAATTCACTTGGGAAACCATCTGGACCTAGAGAATTTCTTTCTTAGAACATTTTTAACTATAAATTCAATTCCTTTAATAGATACAGAAATACTTGAGTTATTTTTGGGGGGTGGTGGGTGGTTTTTCTGATTGTGGCATTCAAGGAATTGTTCCGTTTCCATCTTATTTGTTTCACTTTTGTGTACTAAAAATTTCCCTAGTATTCCCATACCAGTCTTTTGAAGTCTGTGGGGTTTGTAGTGATATACATTCTTTCATTCTTGATACTGGTAAATTGTGTCTTTTCTCTTTATTTCTTTGTCACTTTTGCTAGAGGTCCATCAATTTCATTGATCTTTTAAAAAACCAGCTTTTAGTTTTTTCTTTTTTAAAATTTCACTGATTTCTGCTCTTTGCTGTTTTTTTCTGTCAATTTGCTTTTACGTTTACTTGCTCTCTTTTCACTAGTTTCTTATATTAAAGGCTTAAATTGTTGATTTTAGACCGTTCTTTTTTAACTATTAAGTATTTGATGCTATAACTTTTCCTCTAATCAGAACTTTAACTGCATCCCACAAATTTTGATATGTTGTGTTTTCATTTTTGTTCAGCTAAACATATTTCTAATTTCCCTTGGGAATTTCTCTTTGCCCCATTGGATTATTAATGGATCAATTCCATTGGATCATTAATGGATCAATTCAAATTGTTTGGTGATTGTTCCATTATCCTCCTGTTACTGATTTCTCGTTTGATTTCATTGTCATCTAAGAACATACTCTGTATGGTTTAAATTCTCTTAAATTTGTTGAGATTTGTTTTACGCTTTATCTTGGTGAATGTTTTGTGTGTGCTTAAAAACAATAGTATTCTGCTGTTACTGGATGAAGTGTTCTATAAATGTCAGTTTTCATTGAGGGTATTGTTCAGTTCTAGTAACATTGATTTTCTTCTGTCTACTTTTTCTGTCTGTTAATAGGAGGATGGTGTTGGTATCTCCAACTAATTGTGAATTTGTCCATTTCTCTTTTTAGTTCTGTCAGTTTTTCTTGCATGCATTTGTAAATGGTTTTGTTAGTTGGATACACTTTTAGGATTGTTCTGTCTTTATGGTGATTGACTCCTTTATCATTATGGTAATATTCCTCTTTATTCCTTTTTATTTTTGTTGCTCTAGAGTCTGTTTTCTCTGCTATTAATAGCCATTCTAGTTTTCTTTTGATTAGTGTTTGCATGGTATATCTTTGCATTAAAAAGCAGAACTTTTTTTGAGGTAATTACAGATTCATAGGCCATTCAAAGATAGTAATGAAAGGTCCTGTGTACCCTTAACCCAGTTTCCCCCATTAGTTACATCTTACTTACCTCTTCAACAGTACCAAAATTAGGTAGTTGATATCGGTACAATGTCTGTATATAGTTCACCATCTTTTTATCTGCGTGGATTCAAGTTAGCTCTACTGCAGTCAATACAGAACTATTCCAGCACTGTAAAGATCTCCTCCATGCTATCTCTTTATAATCACACCCATCTCCCTTACTCCCCACTATCCCTATTCCTTGCTAACCATAATCTGTTTTCCACTGCTATAATTTTGTCATTTCAAGAATGTTATATAAATGCACTCATGCAGCATGTGACCTTTTGATATTGGCCTTGTATGCTCAGTCTAAGGCCCTTGAGAGCCATCCAAGTTGTTATGCATATCAAAGTTCATTATTTTTTTGTTTCAGAGTAGTATTTCATAGTATGGATGTACCAGTTTGCTTAACCACTGGGTTTATGATTTTGGGCTGTTGTGAATAAAACTGCTGTGAACATTTGTGCACAGGTTTTTGTGTGAGCGTAAATTTTCATTTCTCTGATAAATGCCCAGGAATGCAGTTGCTAGAACATATGACAAGTACGTTTAAATTTTTTTTTTAAGAATTTGCCAAAGTTTTTCAGAGTGGCTGTACCATTTTATATTCCCACTTGGCAGTGTATTGAGTGAAACAGTTGTTCTGCATTTTGCCAACATTTGGTGGTATCACTATTTTTAATTTAATTTTTTTTATATTTTAGGTATGTAGTGATATCTCATTATGGTTTTAATTTGCATTTCCCTGTGGCTAATGAAGATGTGCATCTTTTCGAGTGCATATTTGCCATCTTTATATCCTCTGGTGAAATGTCTCTTCATGTCTTTTGCCTATTTTCTAACTGGACTGTTCTTTAATTGTTGAGTTTGAGAGTTCTTTATATGTTCTGAACACTAATCCTTTGTCAGATATGTGGTTTACAAATATTTTCTCCAGGATTGTATCTTGTCTTTTCATCCTCTTAGAATCTTTTGTAGAACAGAAGTTTTAAATTTTGATGAAGTCCAATTTATCAACTTTTCTCTTAAAGTTTTTAAAAGTTTCTTTTAAAGCTTTTCATATCAAGTGTAAGAACTTTGTGGCTAGCCCTAGTTCCTGAAGATTTTTCTATTTTTTCCTAAAAGTTTTATATTTATGTTCATGATCCATTTTGAGTTAAATTTAGTGTGAGTTGTGAGGTTTACATTGAAGTTCCTTTTTTTTTTGCCTATAAATCAATTGCTGCAGCATCATTTGTTGAAAAGGCTATCGCTATCTTTCTTCTACTGAATTGCTTTTGTACCTTTGTGAAAAATCAGTTTGGCTTATTTGTGCAGGTCTGTTTTTGGTTTTTCTTGTCTGTTTCACTGATCTGTCTGTCTGTCTATCTTTCCTTCCACCTACACACCCAGTCTTATTTACAATAGCTATATAATAAGTCTTGAAATTGAATTGGCTTGTCCTCCCACTTTATTCTTTTTCCAAATTATTTTAGTTGTTTTAGTTCTTTTGCTTTTCCATATAAATTTAAAATATTCTTGCATCTGTGTCTACAAAAATATCTTACTGAGAGTTTGCTAGGAATTGCAGTTTGTGGAGAGCTAACATTTTTACTTTGTTGAGTCTTCTACCCAGTGAAAACAGTATGTCTAACATTTATTTAGATCTTCTTTGGTTCCATTCGAGTTTTGTAGTTTTCAGCATACAAAGCCTATACATACTTGTTAGTTTTAGTTTTGCACCATTTACCTTAACCACCTGTATCATTTTATTTGTAGTGAGTTTTTTGGAGATGGAGTGTAGTAAGGTCATTTTAAAAGAAATCCATATTTAGATTGTTTATATTTAGTTTAATTGCTGATGTGTGGATTTAGAGCTACCTTTCTTTTCATGTATTATTTTTCTGTTCTTTCTGTTACTTGTTCCTCTGTTTCCCCTTTCTGCTTTTTTTTAAGGTGTATACATTTTTTAGCATTCATTTTGATTTTTTTATTTTGATTGTATTTTTATAGCTTTAAGTTATTGCTATAGGGATTACAGTATACATACTTAATTTTTTATAGTCTACTTACAGCCAATATTTTACTACTTCAATTGGAATATAGAAACCTGTTGTTTAATTTCCAGGTGCTTGGAGATCTTTCGAGTTATTGACACCTCATTTTTATTAATTTCTAGTTTCTGTTATTGTTTCTAGTTTAATTTTGTTGTCTTCAAGGAAGACACACTGTGTGATATCAATTTGTTTATGCAATTAAGACTTGTTTTATGATTCAGAATATGGTCTGTTGTGCTGAATGTCTCTTTGTGCTTGAAAATAATGAGTATTCTGCTGTTGGTTGAAGTATTATATAAATGTCAATTAGTCCTAGTTCAGTGAGTGTATGATTCGATTCTTCTAAATCTTTGCTGATTTTGTCTGTCTGTTCTGTTAGTATGAGGGTAGTGTTGATATCCTCAGCTATAATTGTGAGTCCTTCTTCTTTTACTTTGATTAGATTTTGCTTCTGTGTGTTTTGCTACTCTGTTGTTAGGTGCATACATATTTAGGATTATGTCTTCTTTGTGAATTGACCCTTTGATCATTATGTAACTATAGCCATTTTCCATCTTTTTACTTTAACCTATTTTCTAAATCTTTTTTTTCCTCTTTACTAGAGAAGTTGTGGGTTTACAGAACAATTCTGGGTAAAATACAGGATTCCCATGCCCTGCCCTACCACCAGCACCTTGAGTTGGTGTGGAACATTTGTTACAATTGATGATAGAACTTTTTAATAATTGTACTTTTAATTAAAGTCCATGATTTAATATAGGGTTCAGTGTTTGTGTAGTGTATGCCATGGATTTTTTTTTTAATTTTTTATTCTGTTGCCATATATACAATCTAACATTTCCCCTTTAAATCAAACTCATATGTATCTCAGTGCTGCTAATAGTGTTCACAGTGTTGTGCTGCCATCACCTACCATCCATCACCAAAACGTTTTCATTGTTCCAGATAGGAACCAGGTACATTTTAAACTTCCCATTCCCAAAGCCCCCAGCCCCTTTCCCCTGGTGACCTATATTCTAGATTCTGACTCTTGAATTTGTTTATTCTAATTGTTTCAAAACAGTGAGATCATACAATATTTGTCCTTTTGTGTCTGGCTTATTCACTCAACTAGTATCTTCAAGGTTGATCTGTATTGTTGCTTCTATCAGGACTTCATTCCTTTTGACAGCTGAATGATATTCTATTATCTGGATATAGTACTCTTGAACCTTTTTTTATCATCACATTTACATGATGGTTTCTTGTAGACACCATCTAGTTAGGTTTTGTTTTATATCCATTCTGATAACTCTGTCTTATTACTTGGGTTTTTAGATCATTGAAATCCAATATAAATACTTATACATTGGATTTATGTCTATCATTTTATTATTTATTTTCTGTTTGCTCTCTGTTTTTCATTCCTTTGTTCTTACCTGTCTTCTTTTGTGTTATTTGAATATTTTTTAGTATTCCATTTTAATTTATTGAGTTGTTTCCTGTCTGCATAGTTTTTTCATGGTTTCTCTAGGGATGACAGTATATATACCCAAACTTTCACTGTCTATTTGAGGTCAACTGGATTGTGAACCTCAGTGCTATCTATTAATGTACGTTAGTAATTTTGAGAGCAAAAAATCTAAAGAAATTTTTATTTTTTATAAAATTTATTTTATAAAATTTATTTATTAAAATTATAAAATTTATTTATAAAAAATATAAATTTTTATTTCTTTAGGTATGGCAAAATGAGATGGGGGCTAGTGAATGGGAAGAATATTGGAAGTAAATAGGATGTGAGCTAGATAGTCATGAATTACATATGCATTTGGAAAATTGAGAGGATTAATAATTTGAGACACCCTTGTCTTTCATGATAGTCTCATATCTACTGAGTTACAATCACAGCTGAATTTTGTAGATTCATTTTAGGATCTTGCATTTCTTCTATAGAGTTTTGCTTGGTCATCTTGTTCTGAGTGGTCCATCGGCCTCCGTGTCCCTTTTGTGGTAGACATTTGCTCAATGACTTTTGAGCAGTTGGATCTCCTACTGCGGCAAGTGAGTGAGGGGATGGACGGCACTGCTGACTGGCCCCCACCCCAAGAGAAAGAGTGCATGGCTGTGGCAACACTGAATCTTCTACGGCTTCAGGTAGTAATGATTTTTCTTCCTTCCTTTTATAAGTGTCTTCAGTATTCATAAGAATGTTTATGCATTATTGAAGGGTGTGGGTTTTAGTCTCAGTGAACTGGTAATGGAATTTTAAAGTAAGGATATGATGGAGTAATGTGTGTGTGTGTATGTGTGTGTGTGTGTGTGTGTGTGTATGTGTATGTCTTAAATAAATCAGTAATTATATTCTGTTTACCCTGTAAGTCATTCCCTGAGTGCAGGTAATAGTATGTGTGGATTGTATTATTTTGTTATTATCAGCTTCTTGGCATTCATCAGGGAGATTAATCTTGAATTTAGTTTGTCTATTGAGAAAAAACTGGGTGATACAATATATGATGAAAGAGAGAGACTGAGTATGTGGACGTGCTAGCCAGTCTCTCCTCTGGAGTGTGAGAGCTCTATTCAGTATCAAGTTAGCTCCCTGCAGAAATACCCTTGCTTAGTCGCACTTCAGTTTTGTCATTTCCCCTTGTAGAATTCCTATTAAATTTATGATGAACTTTCTTCCATGCACCATGACTTATGTGATATGTTAAAATCTCTTTATCATGTTTGCTGCTTATCTCTTTATCTTTCTCTGCTGTCTTCTGGTTGATTTACTCACCTCACTTTTTTTTTTTTAAATTCAGTTTTTTGAGATATATTCACATAGCATACAGTCATCTTTGGTGTACAATCAACTGTTCACAGTACCATCATATAGTTGTGCATTCATCACCCCAATCCATCTCACCTCACTTTCCATCACAGATTATTCCTTTAGCTGAATGTCAAATTTGTCCATTAATTTAACAAATACTTACATGACCTGGCACTGGGATTTACCAGTATTGGCTCATTAAATCCATGCAGGTGCCCTAAGAGAGGGGGGACTGTTATATTCACTGTACAGATGAAAAAACAGAAGAAGTTAAGTAACATTTCTAAGGTCATGTACCCAGCACATGTTGAGCCAGGATTTGAACTCAGGTATCCATGATCTCTTCACACCTTGGCTCTGAGGTTTTTATTCCCACAATCATTTTTTTCTTATTTCTAGAGTTTATATGAGAGTCTTTTCAATCTGCTTATTATAGTCTCATCTTCTAGTCCTTCTTTAATCTCTTAAAGTTTTATGGATTTATTCCAGTTTTAAAATTCCATTTTTCTTTTTATTCTTTTTGCAACTGTCCCTCATGGTGGCTTGTGACCTAGTGTGGCTTTTCATTTTTGACTCTGAGACCACCTTCAGGGGATGAGTTCCTTAGAATGTCCCTTTGCCCTTGACTGTGGAGGTGCCCCCACAGGGGAGTTTTGCATTTGCCTCTCAGAGTGTTCGTGGGTTTCTGATTGACTGACATGTGGGCAGTCTTTAATGTCTCCCAGCTTTCCGCAGGACCCAAAACATAGATTCCCTTTGTCGATAGTTGCACAGGATAGAAGGTTGGTTTCTAGCCCAAAGGCTTTGATTTGCTTTAAAGGTCCTAGAACCTTATGGCTTCTGCTGTGTTTAACAATGTGAGTTCTGGTCTTTTGCCCGTGGGGATTTTCCTTTCACACTCAAGCTTGACTATATAAAATTTATGTGTTTTGCTTATGTGATACCCAATCTCTCTATGTTGGATGTGGATTGTTGGGGGTGGGGGTGGAGGTTGCTGTTTCTTTATCATTTTAGTACACTCTGTTGATCTTGAGCTTTTCCACGTACATAGTTATAGTTGTTTAAATACTTCAAATTATTAAAGATTTTGAAATCTATTTACTTTTAGGAGTTCTAAATGAAATTGTTTTTCTCCTTTCAGTTGCATGCTGCCATTAGCCACCAGGTTGACCCAGAGTTCCTTGGTTTAGGTCTGGGCAGCGTCCTCCTGAACAGCTTGAAGCAGACCGTGGTGACACTGGCCAGCAACGTGGGTGTCCTGAGCACCGTACAGTCAGCCGCACAGGCAGTTCTGCAGAGTGGGTGGTCAGTGCTGTTGCCCACTGCTGAGGAACGGGCACGGGCGCTCTCTGCACTCTTGCCCTGCTCAGGTGGGCTTGTGAGAGGGGTGAGGATGCGTGTGGCACGGTGCTGGGAGGGCCTGGCATTCAAGTCACACTGTCAGGAAACACATTTCCTTTTTCAGTTTCAGGCAATGAAGTGAACATAAGTCCAGGCCGTCGATTCATGATTGATCTTCTGGTGGGGAGCTTGATGGCTGACGGAGGGCTAGAGTCAGCCTTGAATGCAGCCATTACTGCAGAAATCCAGGTATGGCCCAGGAGCATAGATGAGCTGTCCAAGGCAGCATTGTTCTGCAATGAGAGGTTTATATCGCTACATCAATATGTGTAAAAAATAACAGCCTGTTGTCAGGATTATTAAAATGATTACAACACAAAATTGTGAGTAACATCCAACTGTTTTCTTTAATAAAAGCTCTTAATTTTAACATACTAATTTAAAAAAATTTATTGAGGCATTTTGTAAGTATGATAAAATTGACCCATTTAAATGTCTATTTCACCGGGTTTGACAAATACCTTGTTCAATATATAGATCATTTCTGTCACCCCAGAAAGTTCCCTTGCACCCCTTTGCAGTTGCAATTAGTAATGCTTCCCTGCCTCCCTCAGCTCTAGATTAATTTTGCTTTTCTAGAATTTTATATGAATGGAATCATATAATATGTACTCTTCCGTGTCTGCTTTCTTTTCTCTCAGGTAGTTTTTAAATTCATTCATGTTGCTGTGTGTATCATTACGTTGTTTTTATTGCTGGGGAGTATTCCAT
>PVKY010003537.1:0-21446 GCA_004027775.1 Bradypus variegatus
GGGCCTTCCCCCGGCCTCCTGCGTGCCAGTGCTCTCCTGCTCTCTCTGCCCTCGGCCCACTGGAACACCAGCGCTCTGATGCTGCAGACGGTTTTAAATGTTAGAGCCAAGGCAAGGCTGCTGGCAGTGGGGAAGCAGATAATCGAACATTTTATTCATCCTTCAAAAAAATTAAAAAATCCCAACTTTGCTTTGAATAAAAGCACCCATGCTAACAAAGAGAAAAGAAGAGATATGTTCTTGGGGGTGGGGGGAGCTGCCTTTCCCCAGATGCCCCTGCCCAGAGCTTTCATATTACTGCCAGAGGTTTCTTTCTGGAGGGGGAGGGATGGTTTGGGTGAGGGGAGACTGCAGCACATCACGGGATCTGCAGGTTCTGAGGACGTATGTGTAGGCGGGAGGGGAGTGTTTGAAGTCTCGGGGAAGTGGCAGCCCAGAGCCAGGCACAGCAGGCCTTGAAGGCACCTTGCCCAGCAAAATCGCTGCCAATTTGCATATCCCAGCCCACCTTCCCAACCTACATCGCTTAGACTCTCTTGAGTTCTGGTTTTGTCAGTGACACTGGAATGGCCAGGGAGTCAGAGCTCTGTGGAGACAGCACAGGGCCTGGTGGAGCGAGGGGAAGGGCTGGATGAGCCAACACCCACCGTCACTAGCAATCCTGGCTCTGGGGCAGGTTGGCCCTGCGGCCACTCTCCAGGCGAGCTGACCTTTGGACGGCTGCAGCACACTGGGAAGGGGAAAGGGCCAAGTGCATGCCTGGAATTTCCAGTTTTCTCCAGGAGAAGGTGGGTTCTTTGAAGACATGCAGGTAAGACTCAGATGGAGCAGATCCATGCACCTCACTGTCCCCACCTGGCCTCACTCCTCCAGGACTGTGAGATGGGCAGACAAGTCAGAGAGAGACAGGGAGCAGCAGTCTAAGCACCCAGGAAGTGGGGCATAAAACCAGGGAGCAGGGAGCAAGGGACAGAGGACACCTAAAGATGCTGCTCTCCTGTTTTCTGTGGGCATAGTCCCCCAAACCACCTGAGAGGTAAGGGGGAAACCTCAGCCTGGCTCTCCCCTGTCTCCAGCTACCAGCTGATCCAACACGCTCATCCTCCAGCAGAGATGGCACAGGAGCTGGCCCTTCAGGAGCTGGTATGGGGCTGCTCTGATCCACGCCAGGGCCTCGCTGGGCTGAGGGAGAGGCTGTCCTGGGGCCCAACCCTGGTCCTGTCAACAGCCTGTTTTTCCAGAGTCAAATCTCTGCCCATCTTCTTGTACTTCTGGTGACCATCGGCCCTCTGGGTCTGCTCATGGCTACCCAGGGAGTCTGCACTTTCTGGCTAAAGCTCCAAATAGGGTGACCGAGCCTACACTGCTCCTTCTCTTCTCAATGCAGCAAAGGTGGGGACTAAATCTTCCCTCTGTGTGGTGGACCCTGGGCTTGCTCTCAGGAACTGTCCCGACTCATGGGAGATGTCCTAGCCATCGCTCTCTCTCAACCCTACTATATCCAACATCCAC
Organism: Bradypus variegatus; assembly: GCA_004027775.1. NCBI lineage: Eukaryota > Metazoa > Chordata > Mammalia > Pilosa > Bradypodidae > Bradypus > Bradypus variegatus. The sequence goes on from PVKY010003537.1 coordinate 1,513, forward strand.
CATGGTGGTTCTCAAATTTCTTGTGCATACCAATGACCCAGGTGTTCACTGCAAATGCAGATTCCGGGTTTGCACCAGAAATTTGGATCTAGTAGGTCTGGGTTCCTGAAGCCCAGGAATCTGGATGTTTAAAATCACCTTTCCAAGTGATTCAACCAAGGGGTTATGGACCCCACTTTGAGAGTGGCTGAGGGCTCTGTGAGTGGGACAGGTAGCTGAGCTCAGCCTTGGGGCTGGTACAATGCAGTCACCAGCCTCCTCCAACCAGGTGAGGCATTAAGGGACCACCTGCTTTCAGAAACAGGTGATGCTGCTCACCTGGCTGATGTCACTGGTCCACGCTGCCTTCTCCTGTCTGGACGAGGCCACGAGGATGACGGTGAAGGGTGGGGAATCCTTTGGTTCCACCCCAATCTTAAAATCCTGGTGGTCTATGTCTTGGCCGGATCCTTTGGCTTCCAATTGCAAAACATGAAGTTAGCAGAATGAGTGTGGGGGCCCTTTTCAAGATGGAAAACATCTGAACGATACCCTGCCTTATTTACGGGGGAAAGCGCTGCATTGGTGGGACACCAGGCCACTTGCTATTTTCAACCCCTTTTTGCCCCTAAGGTGGGGAATTCCCATTTCAAGATAGAAACACTAAGATGTGGAATGCAGAAAAAGCTTATGACCACACAGGGACAATTCCGGTTTCAGAGAGCTGGAAGAGCCCTCAGGAACCACGGAGGCTGCCCTCTGCCCTCATTTCACCCAGAGGAGCCGAGACCCGTATAGGACTTACCCAAGACCCTCCCACAGGGCAGCCAGGACCAGAACCCAGACTCACAGTCTGGGGCCTTCCAGGGCCAGGTAAGAATTTTGAGATCTTTAATTTTTATGGTCTAGGCTAGACACTTAGCTCAGTTTGGAGCTCCCCAAAGGGAAAGCAAATTCTAAGTATTTTTGTTATTGCTCTTAACCTGAAAAATTCCTTGAACTCTTGAAAGTTATTTATCTGGGAAGACTAACAATACAGCTTAGGGAGATTCCTTTCAATATGCCCACATTAGTTGGGGTGGAATGTTCTGGAAGGTCTGCTGAGGGCCTGGAGACAAGCAGCATCCAGCAGCTCCCAGGAGAGCAGCTGCTATGGGGGTCACTGAGATGACTGGGCTCCCCTGCTGCTGGGTGGATGTGCACCCAGGGGGCCCCCGTGCAGTGAGAGGGGGACTTGGTGTCCCTGAGGTCCCTGTCCTCTCCAGTTCTGGTGCTCGAGGATTTCAGGATACTTGCCGGGCAAAGAGGAGCCCTTTCTCTGTGCTGGCTCAGGGATGGGATCTCCACTGGCTTCTCTGAGAAGTGGGGTGTCTGTGTGTGGGTGTGTTTCTGGTGGGGGAGGCTTGGAGCACCTCAAACTGGAGCCCAGGAGGAAAAAGAGCTTTAGAACACATATATTCTTCCCTTGGGGAGCCCTTTGGCTTGGCCCTCAGTGGAGGGAGCACGAGGGAGGTAGAGCCCAGCTGCAGCTGTGCATGTGACGTGTGTGTGTGGGGTTGCCAAGTGTGCAGGCAGCCCAGTCCCCTACCCCTTCCCCCAGCAACCCTGAGCCAGGTTGGGCCTGGGAGGCTGAGGCAGGGCAGACACGGGCCTGCCCTGAGGATCCCCCAGTCTGGGGAAGGGAAAGATGGTGAGTTCTGCAGGCGCACAGCACAGGGCATCAGGGGGTGTCTTGGAGCCTTGGCTGGGGGCTGGCAAATAAGGGGGCTGAGAATAGACTTTGGCCCAGTCAAGAGTCTGTAACCTCCACCCTCTAACCCCATCTTGCAACCCTGATGCCTGGGGAGAGAAATCACACAGAACACCTCGACTCAGAGGCTTGCCAAACCACCGGGCTTGGCCCCGGACCCCCACCACCCCTACAAACCCCTCTGGTATGTCCAGGCCCTGCTCAAATGCTCCCTTCCCAGGAGGTCTCTCGAAACCCCCAGCCCTGCACTCCCTCCACCATTGATGCGTGTGTCCCAGCGTCTCCCAGTCTTTCTCCCCTGGAGGACAGAGATGGGGCCGGTCTCCTCTGGCCTCCACTGCGCAGCTCCAGTGTCCAGTCCCGGGTCACACCCAGAGAGCCTTTGGGCACGTGGCATGTGGATGTCCCACTGAGAAGCTGTGTCCCCTGGACCCACCTCCACCAACTGGTACAGGGGCCCAAGAAGCAGGAAGGACCCAAGAAGGCTGATCACCACTATCACCTGCTAGGCCAGGGAGCTCTTTCTGTACCCAGGAGAGGCGCCACTTGCTTCAGCATCCTCTCTCCCTCCCAACCGATGAGACCTAGGCCCCACCTTCTGGGACACGTGAGTGTGTGTGCATGTAACTGTGTGCACACCCATGCATGCAACCTCTCACCTTCCTCCTCTGTGCTTTCTGGGTCTTCCAATAAGGTGCAGTCAATGAGGGATATGACTCCATTCTGGAAAAGAGCAGCAGTGACCACCTTGAATTAAGGGGGCAGATACGTGCTTTTAGGAATCCCCGAGTGTCACGCTGGAAGGGCCTGTAGAGCCTCCACGTATATGCCTGTATGTACGCATATATCACATGCCTAGTGTGTGTGGGAATTGTGTCATTTAAGTTGAAAGACTTTATCTTCATATAAGAAGCCCAATGAAGTGGATAACGTGGGAGCGTCTCAGCGAGGCCTGCCCCAAATGAGGGTGGAGATCAGGCTGTGGGCGGAGGGGCCGGCCCTGGGCTGCTGGGCCTCTTCTCGACTCCCCAAAGCCCTGAGGCATCACCTCATAACCTGAAATCTGCAGAAGTCTGAAACCCCTGTTCTAGGCCAAACCTCTCATGTTACTGATAGGGAAATGGAGGCCCACTTCAGGACCCTCACAGGCATCGTTATTCTCATTTTACAGAGGAAGAAATGAAGTCAGGGAGGGCACATGACTGCCCAAGCTCACCTGGCCAGTTAGTGGGACCCCAGAGAGGGGGACCCTGATCCCAGACCAAGGTCAGTTAGGCTTTCAATTTTTAGGAACACCTGGAAAAATGCCCCCATCCTCGAGTGTGTGAGAATCTCTTGGGTGAGATCCCTTGAGGTTGTAATGAGGAAGAAGAGTAATCACACTGTGCTTACAAATTCCTGATATTCCTCCCCTCAAAAGGTGGAACCCAGTTTTCCGCCTCTTGTGTGGGCTGGATTTAGTGACTCACTTCTAATTAAAGGAATAAAAGAGACATGATAGTGAGCGACTGTGAAGACTAGGTCATAAGAGGGCCCTGCGGCTTCCTTCTTGCTCTCTCCTGGGTCATTTGCTCTGGGAGAAGGTCTCCGAATGTGGACTGAGGCCTCCAACCAACAGCCACATGAGTGCACCATCACAGAGAGGGGCTTCCGGTCCTACCCGGCCTTGACGTGACTGCAGCCCCAGCTCATACCTTAACTGCAAACCCATGAGACACCCCAGGCCAGGATCACCCAGGCAAATCACTCTTGAATTCCTGACCCACAGAAACTGTGAGATAGTTTCTTGTTTCTTATTCTAAGCCATTGTGCCTTCAGGTAATTTGTTATACAACAATAGATAACTAAGACAACCAGCCATGATAATAGTGGAGACCTAGCAAGGCGGCTGGCTTATCTATAAATGCCCTTGAAGGGTAGGCTGTCTCTTGGGAAACAAGGGGGACTGGAGAGAGCATCAGACTCTCTCCAAATCTGGGTTCTGCTTCTCGCCCTGCTCTTGGGTGGCCTTGGGTGACTCCCCAGGCCTTGCTGGGCCTTAACCTGTGCAGTGGCGTCACTGGGCTTGATAATCTTGAAAGCCCCTTTTAGCGCTGACATTCTTACTTGAACTCCTTAAAAAATTCTTTTTGTAGTTTTAAGTCTTGTGGATTTGTAGCATGCCCCCTTCAGAGAGGACTTACGGCGTTCTATTCCCAATTGCGTCATGAAGAGAAGTGATTTGAATTTTAACTTATGCCTCCTGGCAGCCAGATAGCATAGTGAGTGAGACCAGTACTAGGATCTGAGTGAGACTCGGATTCCATGCTCTTCACCAGTATGCTGACACTTTAAAAATAACAACAAACAAGTAAAAACCCAAACCAACCAACCAACCAACCAACCAATCAAAGAATCCAAAACACACAGACACACACACACACATATATACACACACAATAACAAACATGAAAACATATGTTTTCTGACTTTCAGAAGAGTAAGCTGCTTTCAGTTCTCCAGTTCAACCTGCCCCTGGGAACCCCCATCTGCCAATGGAATCATCTCAAGTCCTGGACAGACACTTCACAGTAGAAATTCCACAGGTAATAAATAATGAAAGCTTTCCTTGATGCATAATTCGGTTGACGCCGGAGAATTCAATATCTGTAAATTAATTTCCCCTTGTGCAGCTAGCCAACTAATTTGTCGACATAAGCAGTGCGTTCCCTGAAGCCACTGTCTGATCTACTAGCTCTGCAGGAGGTTACGGGGCAAACACCCGGGGTCGGAAGACTGCTTCTCTGATGCTCCGGCTTAATAAAGGGCACCTCCTGGCCCTCTCCAGACCTCAGTGTGTTCAGACCTGAAATCCACTGAAGAAAAGAAGCTTCCACAGGGATGGATGTGGTGCTGGGGAGATGGTAGCTTCTCAGGGGCAAGCGCTCCATAATTAACAGAGCAAATTTACGTCCATCAGTGGTTCATTATCCTTATAGCTGTTCTGTGAGGAAGTTCTCCCATTTTGCAGATGAGGAACCAAGCAATCGAGGCAGGGCCTTGTCTAGAGCCACCCACGTGTAAGTGACAGAGTAGGACCAGATGCCAAGCTCAGAGCAATGCAACAAGCAAGGGGCAGTTCTGGGGAGACCGGGCCCCGGGTGCAGGCTTTCCAATGGAGGTGCTGCTTAAGGAGCATCAGGAGTCTGCCAGGGCAGAAAGAAGGCTGTGCAGCTGAGTGGGTGGCACAAGCTAAGGCCCCAAGGTCTGCGAAGAAGCAGGATAGGGTTTGAGATGCTCATTCCCCTCCACCTTTCAGGTGAGTTGAGCATGTGGGGTCTCCTGCAGGGCTGCAGGGTCTGGAGGGCAGGCCCTGTGTGTGAGCTGCTCAGGGGCCTCCCAGACGGCCAGCCTGGGGCAGTGCTGCTGTGCGGGCTGAGGGCAGGCTGGGAATGGCGCTGGAGGGGCCCTGTCTGAGCACCTTTTCATGGAGATGAGAGAAAGGCTCTGGGTTCTCTCAGCCCTCAGCCACGTGCCCTCCTCTGCCCTGCCCTTCGGTCCTGACCCCAATGCATGAATACACACACACACACACACACACACATACACACACACACACTCCATGGGCCTTTTAAGGGCTTCTCAGGTGCCCAGTTCTGTGGGAGGCTTTGGGGGCCTCAATACTCACTGTCCCATTTCTCGCACTCCTTCCCATGGAAAATCTGGAGACAGCCCTTTCATTTCAACCAGCCAGCTAAACCAGGGTGCATGTGCACGCACATGTGTGTGTACACTCGTGTGTCCCGGGCACCCCTGCCCACTGCCTGGACCCCCCACCAGGGCCAGCCATACCCCCGGGCCCTTGGACCTCCAGCCCCAGCAGCTCCTCTCCCGTGGTCCTTACCTTGGTCAGGTGAAGTTTTCCACCAGAGCCTCTGGTACAGATGATTAGATGCTTAGAAAACAGGAAGCACTGTCGCTCGCCCTCTTTCTTTAGGGACAGAGACCCTAGGCGCCCTCTGGTGATCTTGCCCTTTTCAGACATGGGCACCTGGATGAGGGAGCCTGTGGAGGGAGGGGAAGACCCTGAGCCTGTCATTGCCAGGGAAGGCCCATCCTGCCCCAGCCTCTAAGCGGAATGTGGGGTTGAGATGCCAACGGCAGCGGGGCAAGGCACCCCAAGTTCCTCAAGCCATCACCCTCCTCCTTCCAGCCCCTCCTCAGGGCCAGATGGGGGTAGGAAGGGGTCAGAAAGGCTCCGGGCAGGACCCATTGACCCCCCCAGCCAACCTTGCCAAGCAAAAGAACCCTAAAGGGCGTTGTTCATGTGGTGAGAAAGAGGGCTGGGTCAGGCTCGGGGATGGTAGGAGGCTGGCAAAGCAGGGAGCTGTCTACAGGCCCAGAGGGATCGGCAAGATATAACGTACATGTGCTGCCACATGCAACCATGGCAGACATCACCAATCAATCACAGCATCCTCACGCAGAGCCCAGAGAGCACCTCACCATCCTTCTCTCCGGTGATGAAACCCATCTGCTATCCATGCTCTGGCCTCCCCATCCCTAATCCAGCCCAGCAGGACTGGTTTCCCCACATCAAACCCTTCCACTGCTTTTCATTGCCCCCAGGACTCAGGCATCCAAGGCACCTCCTGTCTCCTCTCTCACCATTCCTCCCTCCTCTGCTCCAAGCCTGGCTCTAGGTCAAATTCCCCTTGGCTCCCCGGGTGCTGCTCCTTTCTTCACTCCATCTACCCAGTTAACCTCTACTCATCCTCAGACTCAATTCCAGTGCCACCTCCTTGGGAAGCTTCCTCGACTCTCCTCAGCCCTGCTCCAGGCCACCAGGCCACCTCCTGCCGACCTCCACCCCCTGCCTGCAGCCCTTTGCTGCCTTGCTCTCTTCATGCCTCTTCCCCTCTGCACACTTTGCTCCTGGAGGGCAGGGCTGGGCCTGGCACGATGGGCAGGGACCAGTGCTTGTGGCATGACTGGACAAGTGAGAAGGGGCTTTTTTGGTCCATCACCTGGTCTCCCACTCCAGGAAGGGTGATTCCATAGGCCACTTCCAAGCCAACTTTGTTTGGGGTTTCCTTTAGAGGGGCCTACAAATGGCACAGAGAGCACCCCACGCAGCTCAGGGGGAGCTGGGAGCCAGGCAGGCTGGTTTTGTGCTCAGCAGTCCCACAATGGACCTTGGAGAAGGGCACTGGGGCAGCAGCACACAGTGGCTTGGAATAGAACCCCAAGGATGACACCCTTGCCGAGGGAGGCAGGGGACAGAGGCAGCTACACAAGCCTGTGGGAGGTGCTGGAAGTTTCTGTTGACTCTGAGAATCCCAGGGCTAGATAGACTGGACTTCTGAGATCCATTCCGAGGCAGGAGGTCACCCTGGCACATTCACACAGAAGACGGGTGTCCCAAGGAACAAGAAATCCGAATGAGGCGACCTTTAAATACATCTCAGCTCTGAAGTCCCAGAATTGGATCCAGTAAAGCGCCACAGAGCCTTTCCTCACCTCTCACAACAGGGGCTGTGCCTCTCTAACATGCTTCCAAAGTGAGTGGAGGCCAGGGGTGGGGGAAACCTTGCCCCTGGGAGAACAACTGTGAACGTGGCCTCCCCCAAGTGGCAGAGGAAGACGAGCAAAGGACAGGAGGGCTGACCCAACTCCAACCTCCTCAAGGGCATTGAAAATCCTCGTGAGTCACCATTATCGATCCTCATCCTCCACCCCATATTTTCTCTCCAGAAAGGACATGTCGGTGTTTACTATGTCATACAATAGACAAACCAAGGCCATCTGTGTAGGATTACATTTACATCTGGAGAGAAGAAAACTGTGAAAACCAACATCTACATCTATATGTAGAATTACCAGCATCTACATATAGCTGTCACGTTCCGCTGGCAATCCCAAAATGCTCTGCAATGGCAATCACTCTGGCAGGTTTTGGCAGGTGGCGGCCAACTGACTTGCATTTTCCCCAAATGCCGCCCCCCTCCCTCTGCCGGGGCCCACCTGGTGGGCAAGGGGAAGGTTCAGAGGCCATACCTTGTCTCACAAAAGTCTGGCTGGTGTCCAGAAGGATCTCGCAGCCTTCGATGATCATGCGCTCAATGGCCAAGTTTTTCCGGATATTCTCCGTCTCGCTTACTTCATCGTGCATTATCCTGCAGGATCAGGAAAGAGCGCAGTCAGAGGTGGCTGCCCCCTTTCCTGGGAGGAGGGAAGGCCGGGCCTCTGGGCAGACCTGACCGGGAAGCCTGGCATCTTGGGCAGAGCCTGTTGTCAAGAAGGGAGAGGAGCACGCACTGACTGGTGCCCGCTGTGTGCCAGGCATCTCATTCTGTTCTTGCAACAGCTGAAGGATATGGGGTTTTTATTTCAGAGCAAAGGAAACGAGGCTAGCGGGTAGAAAGCAGATGTATCTGATGTAGAGTCTGAACCACGCAGAGCAGACAGCGGGGCCGGCCCCGGCACGGGGAGGGAGATGGGAATTCGGGAGACCCTGCCCTCCGTCCCACTGCTGGCCTAGTTCCATCCACAGAGCAAACCACACCCACTCCTGCCTCAGGACCTTTGCACCTGCTAATATGCTCCCTGGAAGGCTCTCTCCACAGATCTCTACACGGTTTTTCCTTTATTGTCATTTGGGCCCCGGAACGGCTTATCTTTGGAGCACCTGGCAGTCCAGCTGCCTGCGGGAAATACTGACCTTAGTTTATTTCCGTCAGCTCTGGCACATGTGCGAGGGGAGCAGGACACAGCCGCACCCCTTGATCTGAGAACACCCTGCCTCCGACTGCTGCAATGCCCCTCTCACCCCAAAGGTGGTGCCATTTAACTGCTTTTTAAAAATAGTGGGTTCGGAAAAGGTGGCTATGATTTCCCAACTTTGGAAAGAGACCTGATGGGTGTCCAGTAGTCTTAAGAAGATGGTGAGTGGCTTTTTAGGGGTTATTTGGAAAAAATCCCCCACCTACTGCAGGCAAAGAACAAAACCTCCTATGTGTCTGCTGAAACCTGAATTTCCACCATTAAGACCACTAAGAAGTCTGGTTAGTAATGTGTCTGTGGCTTAAGAAGTTCTCTCAAAGATACAGTCCAGTTTAAACCCCACAACAGTGAAAGATACTACAGGTTGAGCTGGATCTGAGATTGACTGAAGTTAAATTACTTAAATTCTCTGATCTTCAGTTTCCTCTCCTGTAAAATATTGGGATGAGGATGGAAGATAATGTATCTCACAGGCCAGCCATTGGGCCTGTGACTGGTGCTTGAATAAAGGGTAGCAATCATCGTAGCTGTTATCATGGGTTGCCAAAATATTATCAGCTATCTTTTCTGATTTAGGACAAGCACTTCAGGCTTACACTCACAAGACTGGCACTTTAATAAAACAGCCAAGAGCATCTGTCTTCATGAGGGCTCTTCTGGAGGAGCCTCCGTTTACCCCTCCCCAGCTCCTCAGAAGCCCAGGCCCCAGTCCTCTTCTGGAAAGGATGTGGGAGAGGCAGTACCCTCAGGGTACATACGTGTTCCATTGAAATGTCTTTTCGGAAGTAGCCAAAGGTAATCAGAGCCACGTCTCTTGGCCAGGATGGGGATTTTGCTGGGGGGAGCAGGATTTGGTAAAATATAAGGGAGTGAATCCAAAATAGCAAAACTAGTTTTCCCATCAGATGTGCATAAAAGGCAGCTGCTCAGAATAGGCTCCAGCCCCCCTGCTGGGGTTGGGGGGCTCTAGGAAGGCAACTCCAGGCCCTGAGGGTCCTGGGTGAGCTGGACGTAAGGGCTTGGGTTACCACTGACACTAGGAGATGGGCTTTCAGGGCCAAAGGGTAGGGCAAAGGCTTGAGGTAGGGGGGAGCCAGTCCTGGAGGGAAGGAGGGTTTGTGAGCATAGCCAGGGGAGGGGATTGGTTATTTGATGGCTTCCTGCCAGGTCTGGGGAGTTTTCCTTTGTTCCCCGTGGGCAGGTGTGAGGAGGATGAAAGGCTACTGTCACAGAGATAAGAAAGCCCTGCTGCTAGGGCTGGGTTCAGGCTGAGGTACAGGTGGTCGGATGGAACAAAGGAGGAGCAGGCTGCGCCCCCAGGATTCCCCGGGAAAGGGGATTGGGCCCTGAGGCCAAACCCCTTGGCCTCCACCTGCCACCGTAGCTGGTGCTGGCACCAGGACAGGGCATCCAGCAGTGACGAGGAGCCCCCACTGCTGCACGGGGGTCCCAAGTCTTCTCTTTGGGGAAAAGCATGCAGGATTTGGCTCCTTGGGACAGGTGAGGACTGTGGTGACCCCCTCGCTGCTGCCACAGTGGTTCTGTTACTCTACAGTCATGCCCCGATCCCCTATTCTGGGGCCTTGGAAGGATCAGAGGGGACAGCCTGTACCCCGCCCTAGCCCAGCCTCGTCCTGCCTCTGCCCAGCTGGGAGCTGTGGCCTGACCGGCGGCCACTCAGCAGACCTGGGAAGCTGTTCAGGGAGTTGAGTGGGGGGCAGGGCCATGGGGGTGGAGCTCGTACACTGCAGACTGACCCTCCTTTGCAGCTTCAGCCAGCCCATCTGTGAACACCCCTCTGTCTTGGACATACACATGATGGAGGCCCGGGGCTCAGGCCTCCGTTCTCCTTTTCCTGTTTAAACTCATTCACTTGGTGACCTCACCTGGTCCTGTGCCTCTAAATACCGTCTCCAGGCTCCTGAATTTCTCTCTCCCCTCAACTCCAGTCTCAAATATGCAACTCCCTTCCCGTTGTGTCTATTTGGATATCTAAGCTTCTCAAGTTTAACATGCCTCCCCCCCGCCCCCAAATCTCTTAAATGCCCCCAGCAAACCTGTCCTGCTGCAGTTTTCTCCCTCTTGGTTAACAGCAACTCCACCCTCTGGCTGCCCAGAATCACCCCTGACTCTGATCTTTCTCTCACTGGCCACATCGAATCCAGCATAAAGTCCCGCTGGTTCCGCCTTTAAAATGCATCCAGGATGCAAGCATCCTCCCTGCTCCCTCTGCTCTGCCCCTGCAGAAGAAGGGTCCCTCTGGGGTTTTAAAGGAGGAGAGAGCAGACTGGAGCTTCTGAAACCGAGAAAGCCCAGCACTTGTGCACTCCCCGGCACCCCTGTGTGAATGGAGCCTGGGCACTCGTGGGCCTGTCACCCAGGACCTCCTCTCGGGCTCCCACAGCCAAGGTGCTGACACAGTGACAATGGAGACTGCAAGGAAGGGGCAGAGTGTCCAGGGGTCCATGGACAGAGCTCAGTCCTGAGAGGTGGGCACAAGTGTGTGTGCCAGAGGCTGTACAGACACTCGCACCATCCCCGCGTGTGCCAGGAACCTCACACTCACACTATACCATGTGCCAGGGATCTCACACTCACACCATCCCATGTGCCAGAGACCTCACACTCACACCATCCCATGTGCCAGGGACCTCACACTCACACCATTCCCATGTGTGCCAGGGATCTCACACTCACACCATCCCATGTGCCAGGGACCGCACACTCACCCACGCCACCCCTCACTCTGTCTTGAGGTGGGGCAGGCTGGGCCCCTCTCTCCAAATCCCAACCCAAACCTGAGCTTCAGCAAACTTGGTGAGGGCATTTGCAGCTCAGCTCTGCCCTGCCTGCTCGTCTGGGGTGGGGCTCACCGGGACAGCTCCTCCAGTTTGGATTTGGCATAGTCCAGGCTGTTTCGCTCCACGTGCTCATGAGGAGTGTGTGCCAAGAGCTCGTGCAGTGTCAGGATGTACCTGGGGATCTGCAGGTGGGGGAAAGGAGGAGAGAGAGAAGGTCAGAGAAAAAGAGAGGGAGCATGGAGACAGGACAGAGAAAGAGACAGGACAGAGGGGAAAGAAGGGACAGAGACAGCGAGAGACAGAGGTGTTGAAGCAAGAATGAGACAACAGCATTGTAGAGGGATAGAAAGAGAGAGAGAGAGAGAGACAGGGAACAGTTGTTTCATCTCAGAGGACTCCACAAGCACGACTGAGAGAGGAAATGGGATGCTGTTTTGGTTGCAGACTCTAACTCAAAGGCTTTTCTAGGGTCTTGTCTGCTCCAGCGGGATTTGGGGCCGGGGCAGTAGTGGTGGGGGGCAGCTCAGGAGCAGGTAGGGAAAGGGCCTCCTGACGGCCGTCTCTCAGAGCTGGCGCCTCACCTTCCCGCACTGCCTATTCTGTGGACTGGGACAGGCTCATGGTCACTTGTCCTGCACCAGCCAGGGTCAGTACCTCTCCCCATTCACCAGGCAGCCCAGAGCAGGTGCCTGTATCAGGGACTGTGCCCTCCCACCCGAGGCCCTCTCTGTCATGGTCCCCCACGAGCCCCCGGGTGTGCTATCCCCGCTGGCGGAGTGGGCAGCCACCTGGAACATGGGGTAGGTGAGGAAGGTCTCCAGCGTCCTCTCCTCGCAGTCGGGCTTGGCCTCGTAGTGCTTCAGCAGCTTGTCAAAGTCGCGGTTCTGCTTGCAGTGGGCCAGGATCTGGAGGCTGTACTGGTGGTTGCGGACAAACTCCTGGTAGATGTTGAGCATGGGCAGCAGGATGTCGAACAGGTCGGCTGCAGGGAGGGCGGGGTCAGCGGACAGGGAGGACGGGGTCAGCGGACAGGTGCTCCTCAGGCCTCTGTGAGGCTGGGGGCCCCCGAGAGCTCCCAAGCTTTGGGGACAGCCCCTTTCTGGGGCCCTAGAGTTGAGCCCCAGCCATTGGGACCACGTTAGAGCCACAGATTTTTAAAGATAGGGGACCATCTGGTCTGAAGCCTCCTTATTTGAGGGTCAGAGAGAGGAGGTGCAGGGGATGCTGGGGCGTGCCCCTTCGGAACCCCCTGCAAGATGATGGACTGGCTCATTCCCCCAGCAGCCGGGCGGGCTGGGGGCTCTCAGCAGAGCCCCTGTCCAGGAACTGCTCTCAGCTGGAGGAAGCTGCCTTGCCCATTACACCCCATCCAATCACTGGTCCAGGTGGAGGTATAAAGGCCAGGCCTGTGCTCCCCCTCAATTCAGACATCTCTGAAGACCACCGGAGCTCCAGAGCTCCCTGTGGGGTTGGCTGGGGCCTCTGCTGCAACTGCATCGCAGCCCCCCATATCCATCTCCCTCTCCATCCCGCTGCCCTCCTGCCCCAGCCGACCTCTGTCTCAGGATCTGCCCCTCGATGGAAAGGCGACCCATTGAGCTCACAGGTGAAATGCGGAGATGCATCTCCTGACCTTCCCGTTCCAAGGCTTTCCCCACCCCCAACCCGTGCCCCCGTGAGTCTCTGCTCCTTTGTCTGTCTGTCCCGGTCTGACCAGATCGCCCTGGTCCGTGCCCTCTGATTTAGGCAGGTGGATCCCTCTGCCCTCCCAGGCTCTTCTCGGCATATCCTGTCCTTCCAACAGCCCATCTCCCCAAATATGCCCTTCTGCAATCGCTGGGATGCATGGAACCAATAGGAATAACAATGCTTCCCTCGTCATGAACTTGAAACAGAAGTGTATAAAAGGGCACCGATAGAAAGCATCTTAAATAATGCTACTGCAGAAAATGCAGACCTTTCCTTCCAGGGTCTTCTGTTGTTACAACCTTGGAGAAAAGCAGGGTGCATGTGAGATAAACAAAAACGTCCCCGCCACTTGGGAAGCCTCTGTGGCTGAGGGGCAGAGCAACTCTGCAGAGCCCTGTGTGGGGTGTGGCCCTGTGGCCTCAGCTTCCCTGCACCTCCCCAAGCCTGTGTCTCGTCTCCACGTGGTGCTGACACCAACACTCACCTTTACCTGTAAATGAAGGTAAAACAGACAACACCCTGTGCTGGGAGGGCGAGACGCCGGTGGTGCTTCCTGCTTGGTGGTGGAGGGTGGTGCCGCCCTCTCAGAGAGCAATTTGACAAAAGGCTTGAAGCAAGAGCCTTTCGCATGTTTCTTTGTTTCATTAATTCTACTTTGGGAAATCTGTCTTAAGGCAATAATCTGTAATACGGATGGGAGCTGGCAAAGTTAATGGTACATCTGCTGGGTACCACAGCATTATACAGCGATCAAAAATGGTGCTCTCAGCATGAGAAAGCACTTATGCCACAATGCTAAGTAAAAAAAAACAAAAATGTTTTTTTAAAAAGCAGCAGGATTAAAATTCTATATTCACTATGTTTGCAATTATGTAAAATCAAAACGAAAAGCCACTCAAGATCTACGCATAGAAGAGAAACTGGAGGAAAACAGACCAAAGTGTTTATAGTGGTTATCTTTGGGAAGCAGAATTATGGTTGATATTTTTAAACGTTTTCTACTTTTCTGGATTTTCAAATGTTCTTAAATGGGTACATAAGCATTATTTTTAAAAGGGAAATGCAGATAAGAAATGAAAAAAAAAACAAGAAAACAAAACAAAAAAAAAACACTTCCTCCTAGCAATACAGCTTTTGCCAACTCGCCTTTCCTCTTTTGCCAGCTCTGAGGGATTCTGTGGGCTTTTAGAGGACCCCTGTCTTATACCCTGGAAGGACAAAACTGCTGCCAGCCTCGAGGGCCACTGAGGCCCCCCGAGAGGGACTTCTCTTGGGGCAGGAGTACCGGGGCCTCCGTGGGTTTGGCTACTCACCCAGGACCAGCGTGGGCCAGCTGGAGATGCGTGCTTTCAGGCCTTGGTAAAAGATCTGATGCAGGAACATGATGGTTTCACTGAAAGAGAAAGCTCAGGGTGAGCTCTGGCCAAGGGAGTCGCTAGCTTCTAGGGATGCCTGGGGGTGGGGAGAGGGCATTGGTGGACGCTTCCCCCCGAACCCAGCCATGCTGGGGGCCCTGGGGCACAGGGCAGGGGCTGCCACTTCCTGTGCAGCAAACCCTTTCTTGGGTGGGAAATGGTGTGGGAACCTGGTCAGCAGGAGCAGCTGTCGTAAGTTATGGGGCCCAGTGCAAAACTGAAAATGTGGGGCCCCTTGTTAAAAAATTATTAAGACCATTGAACTGAGTGGGGGCCCTGAGTAACTGTGCAGGTTGTTGGCCCATCATTGACATAGGGGAAGGGGAGCTGTTCTGTCTGATAGTCTCTGGTGTCCCCTGACCCCTCGAGTCCCCACTTGCTGGGGGTGCCCTTAGGTATCTTGGAGGAACCCAGGACTCTAGAGAACACAGTGTAAAAGCCATTGATGATGTGAAAAGAGACAGGCCTTGGAACCCCACAGAACGGGGTTCAAATCTACCTTCTGCCCCTTCCCAGCTGCGTGACCTTGAATGAGATGCTTAACATCTCTGAACCTCAGATCCTTCCATGTAAAATATGAAGGTGAAATGAGATAACCTCAGTATTTGAGTGCCTGGTGTCTAGCAGGTGTTCGGCAAATGTCAATTTCCCTCAACACCCCATGACCGAGCCATTTTCTGGGAATCTAAGTCACAGAAACAAAAAGACCCAAAGTCTGCCTGTTTGCAAAGCCTCTGCTTTGTCACCACGGAACATGCCTGGGGAACATGTATTCTTATTGGCAGCTTAGCATCGGGCTGGGTAGTGGTCTCTAAGCACTACCTAGGCAGCCACATTTACCTTGGGCTGCTCCTAGCAGCCCCTCCCCTCCCACAGCTTCCTAAGCAGCTGGCCTCAGAACACAGCCTCAGTCCCTCCTCTCCCAAAACAAGCAGAGAAAATGGAGAAAACAGAGAAAAGCCAGCTCCTGCTCCTTCCTGCAGCCCAGCCTTCCTTCCAACCCCTTCTCCTCTGTTCCTGCTCCTCACCCCCAACTCCTACCTTCCTGGAGACCTGGAGGTTTCCCCAGACCGTCTGGGGACTTGCCTTTGAACCAGACATGGTAAGCTGCAAGGATTTTGTAGTGCACCCCATTTGTGGATGGAAATTGAGGCCCAGAGAGAGGAAGTGAGCTTCCCCAGGAGCCAGGGGCTGTCCTGGGCCTCTGAGCCTTTCTCTCTCCTGGGAAAGTTCTCTGCCTTTCTTTGCTCCAGCTGATGATGGCTCCTCTTTGGTTACATTGGTGGACCTGCTCTTTGCTCCCTCCCTCTGCACTTTCATAGGGCTTTGCTTGGCTGTTGCAGGTGCCTGTTGTCTTCCATCTTGGGGAGCTGTGCACCCGGTCATGTCCCCGCTCCCAGAAGCCTGTGTGCTCCCTGAAGGCAACCGCCCTCACCCTACCCCAAGCCCCTGCACATCCAGGTCTGTCTTTGCACAAGAAGAACAGGGAGTGGGAGGACCCGGCAAGCAGCAAGGACCCCAGCCCAGGAGGCCCTGGGACAAAGGCATCGTGTCTGCATAGGGAGGGCGTTCTGGGAGGATAGGGGCTCCGTGACCCCAGGGGCTTTGAAAAGTCCTGTGCATCCCCACTCTGCAGGGAAGGTGATGATGGCAGAAAGAAAATAGGCAAGGTGGGGAGAGAGAGGGCATGAGAGAGGAAAGAGGGGGAGGCTGCAAGAGAGAAAGGGAGTGAGGGAGGCAATGGGGGGGGTGAGGTAGGGAGGTTTGGGGGGAGGGACAAAGGGAGAGAGAGTGAGAGAGAGAGGGAACACCTCCAAGCTAATCAGGCTGAAAAAGCAAACTAGCAGCTCCATTATACTCCACAGAACTGTTTACCATGTGTACTGGTAACTAACAGAAAAATCTAAGTGGAAGAAAACTTCCTGTGTTCTCATTCTTGAGTCCGACTATTATGATGACTTTGTCTGTCTTCTCACTAAAGTCCCAAGAGAATGGCCCCATCTGGGTATGGCTACAAACTGACCTCTGGACTAGTGGCCCCGCTTGATGGCTGAAGTCATTTTTCAGGCAGCAAGTCCCTTACACAATGATCCCTGATAAGCCTTGTTTCTGTCTGGCTGTGGCCTCTGAACTAGTTCACAGAATAGCAAAATTTACCAATGTTAAAGATTTTGATATTCCTCATACGACGACCCCTCTAAAAGTTCTACCAACCCAGAGTACATGAGTGTGCACAGAGGGAGATACATCTAACCCATTGGGGAGGTGGGCTGGGGGCTGAGGACTTTCACGGGTTCTTGAGGGAGGTGTACTTGTCCCACTCAAAGCCAGGAGAATCTAGACAACCCTGCACAGCAAATCTCAGGGAAGCCATTCCAGGCAGCTCTGGCAAACAACTGATCAGGATGCACCCTGGAGGAAAGGAGCCTTCTTAAAGTCCAACATTGCACAAACTTGTGCAGTAGCATATTAGGAACATTAGAAGCTTGAACTAGAAATATGTAGTTGATGATAGCTCCATTTTTAAAGTGTTAACTATGAGGATTTCACCTGTAATCCAATTACACAGAAATCACCATTGCATTCCATCTGATAAGAAAAACAGTATCTCATTCTTATTTGATTTGCTTAAAAATATCATTACTGGTGGATCAGTTAAACATTCCATATGTGTTGGCTATCTGTATTTTTTTCTTTTGGGAATTCCTTATTCCTCCCCCCTATTTTCTATCTTACTAATTTTAAATAACTCTCTATATTAAGTGTTATACTCTGACATATAAACTGTAGATGTTTTTCCTTAGCTCTTTGCCCAATGATTTTGTATTAGGTGTTTTCTGTTTCTCTCTCTCTTATTTATTGCATTGTGAGGTCTAGCAATCATTTTCTTCCTGTTCTCTGCCTTGGGCATCACGCATACAACTCACCTGTGTTTTTATTTTATTGTTTCATTTATACATGAAAATACTCAAAACGACTAGAGTTTGCTTTGGTGCAAGATGTAAATTAAGCATATAAATGTAATCTTTCCTTCAATTTGGTTAGCCAATTGCCCAGTTTGGTTTATTGAATACACCACCTGTCTCCCTCTGATTTGAGAGACCACCTTTTTATATTTACTAAATTTTAAGGCTATTTCTGGACTTTCTGTTTTGTTCCAAAGATCTATTGGTCTCTTCTGGCACCAGTCTCATGTTGTTTTCATTACTTCATATTTTTTAATTTTTATAATGTATTTCTATATTATTTACAAATGGAGAGAAAGTTTCATTTTTTCTTTAGAACATTATTGTCTCTTTACATGTATTTTTTCCTTGGGTTGAACTTTAAAATCATTTTTCTAGGCTACAATTGGAATTATATTAAATTTATAGAATATTTTGAGTGAAAATAACATCTTGGCACTGTGGAATCTTTCCACCCAGGATGCTCAGACAGCTTGCCACTTCCTGATGGTTTCATTTGTCTCTCATCTCACAGGCTCTGGGCTCATTCCGAGGTATTCTATGTTTTCGTTGCTATTGTAAGTGGGAACTTAGCCTCATATTATGCCTTCAAAGTGGCTACTGTAGATACAGTAGTAAACCACTGATCTTGATGGTTTATTTCTTAACAACCTGAATTCCTAGCAGCTTAGTGGTTTTCGGGTTGATTCTGACCTCTGGTCTTGCCGCCACAGAGCTGCTCGTCCTTCGCTGGCTTCTCATCTCATTCACTGGCAGCCCCGGCCCACCAGCTGCACAGACAGGACCTGGGAGTTGTCTGTCACCTCCCCTTTCCTCACCCCACACTTACTCCTTCAGACACTGCTGATGCTGTTCTCTTCTCTCCAGTGCCCCTGCCACCCCCAGCAGTTCTGCCGGGACTGCTGTCAGTGGACCGCCACTGTCCCCGCGTCCACTTCTGCTCACGTCCACCCAGTCACGGACCACCACTGAACCCGCGTCCACTCCTGCTCACGTCCACCCAGTCACGGACCGCCACTGTCCCTGTGTCCATCCCTGCTCACGTCCACCCAGTCACAGACCACCACTGTCCCCACGTCTACTCCTGCTCACGTCCACCCAGTCACGGACCACCACTGTCCCCGTGTCCACTCCTGCTCACGTCCACCCAGTCACGGACCACCACTGTCCCTGCGTCCACTCCGGCTCACGTCCACCCAGTCACGGACCACCACTGTCCCCACGTCCACTCCTGCTCACGTCTACCCATTCTTCACACGATCACCAGACTCTTCCTTTAAAAACAGAAATCTGGTCATGTGCAGCGGGATCATGACCCACTCCTTAACTCGGCCTCCAAAGCTCAGCAGAAACTGCCCCTGCGTGTCCCGTTGCCCCCTTCCCCCACTCCCCTTTTACCGCTCTGGCCTTCTTTCTGTTTCTTGACCTGCCAAGCTTTCTCCTGCCTCAGTGCCTTTGCACAGGCTGATCCCTTTGCTCGGAACGCTTTCACTCCCACTGTGTCGGCACAGCGCCTCTGTTCATTAGTGAGAGTGGGGTGTGTGTGTGTGTGCACACACTTGTGCAAATAGCCTATCTTTTAAAAATCAAGTCTAGTAAAAATAATATGGAAGGTTTTCATTTTTCTATGTTCTGTAGCAATTTAAATAGGAATGATTTACCCTTCCAAAATGCTGTTTATGTGACTCTCTAAGGGGCAATGTACCATGGAGCTTTCCTAAATCTACACGAACCTCTCAGGGTGCAATACTGCTAACATTCTGCAGAATGAGTGTTTTATTCATTCACTCAACACATAGTTGCTGAGTTCTTATGTCAAGCACCAGGCCAGACATTGGAATCTCTGCGTCCAACTCCAGCAGCGATAAAACAAAAATAACCCCCATCAGAGCTGCTGGATGTTCCATTCTAGAGGGCACCGTTCACCTTCCAGGCTAGCCAGGGTCAGGGTACACTGGTCCAGGGACCAAATCTGGCCCAGCCCTTGCTTTTATGCGGCCTGTGAACCTAGAACAGTTTTTACATTTTTTAAATGGTTGAAAAAAGAATCCAAAGAATATTTTGTGACATATGAAAAGTCTATGAAGTTCAAATTTTGGTATCCATAAATACAGTTTTATTGGAGCACAGCCACACCTGTTCGTTTGTGTTGTTTTGCGCTACACTGGTGGAGTTGAGCAGTTGCGACAGAGACCGTATGGCCCACAGAGCCTGAAATATTTCCTCTGTGGTCCTCGACAGAAGGAGTTTGCTGATTGCTGGCCTATGTGAATGGTGCCCTCTGAATTTGGCAGTGCACAGCTGGTGCAGCTGTATTCTATGGTCCCGTCCTTACCCACAGTGAGTTTATTGTCTAGTGGGGAATCTACAGACAAAATAAATCATTAAGTGTGATGATGCTACAAAGGGTCAGCACAGAGGCCCTGAGAACACACAACCAGGGGAACAAGGTGGGGAGAATGGGAGGGTGGTCAGGGGCATGACATCAGGGGAACAGCTATCTAGCTATCCTAGGGAGAGAGGGCAGTGGGCGGGAGGACTGTTCCAAGAGGAGGGAGTGGCGTATGTTTAG
>PVKY010003538.1:0-21432 GCA_004027775.1 Bradypus variegatus
CTCACCAGGACACACATGGTCGGCTGTAAACTGAGCTGCATTTTTCTCAGCAGTACCAGGCCCTTGGGTTCCTGATTTGGCAAGGGAGGAAAACTAATTATGGCTTAAATTCCTGCAAGAAAGGGTGCGTTTCCGTCAGGCTGCTCTTCAGAGCCCCTCAAGTGGGTCAGGAGGCCCTGCAGGCTTTGTGCGAGGGCCTCGCTGCTCAAAACGTCCCTGAGTGATGGAGCGGCCAGGCCCAGCCCTGGAGGCGGCTCAGGGAGGGGACGCCCTCAGGGTCCTTACAGATAAAGTGTGCAGGGAACGCCCTGGGAACCCTCAGAGCCTGAAAACCCCTGCCCTACCTCCCCCTGGAACTCCCTCTGCAGTTTCCTCTTTATCTGTTGAAATGTGAAATCCCCTTCCAGGCAGCGGCCCCAGGCGGCCACCCAAGCCCCCAGCTGATTGTCCTTGACCCCGATATGAAGTGAAGCCCCTGCCCTAGACCCACCCCTGTAAACCCCTGGTCCAACCACAGGAGTCCCGCTCACTTCCTTTTAAGTCTGAAAAATCGTCCCCCATCCCTAGAACCCTGAAGCTTCTCCCGCCAGCACAGGGGCCCCGGCTTCCTCTGCTGCAGCAGAACCCTGGTCATGAGCAAACCCGACTGCGATTTGCCTTTTGACGTGGCCATAAATGGGGACGAGGGAGGTAACGGCCTCTGACTCCTCAGGGCTGGAGCCAGGAGCAGGTGACCAAATGCCCAGGAGCTTCCGGAGCTCACGGGGCCGCAGAGCCAGCAGCACTGGGGGGTGTCCCGAGCCTGGGGCCTCGGGTCCTGCTGCCACCTTGGCCCACTTCCCGCCTGTCTCCAGCTCATGTTTCCTTCTTGGGCCCCAGACTCAAATTCAGCTGCGCCAACAAAGCCCCCGGCCCCCCGCCCCAGGCTCCCAGCCCACATCCTCCCCGAGCTTCCCAGCTCAGGTGTGGCCTCCTGCCCCCTCCAGGTCCTCGGGGGTGGCCTCCTCCTCCCTCTGGAGCCACCTAAAACCTCCGTGTGTGGCTCGGCCCATCCCGGTGTCCTCCCAGCCTGTGAGCTCCTGGCCAGCCGTTTTGGCTCTCCCTCCCTCCTTCCCTCCAGTCCCCCTTCTTCCTCTTCCTCCTCCTTCTCTCCCTCCCTCCTTCCCTGTCTTTCTCCCTCTCCCTTCCTCCCACAAATGCTTACTGAGCCCCTCACGCCAGCTCTGTGCTAAGCTCCACATTGACTAAGACACACCTTGTTCCCAATTGGAAAATACCCTCCATGTAGAAAAATCACCCAGGGGAGTAATATTTACACACGGGGTACCTGTGTCCAAACCACCTTCCTCCCACCGCTCCCCGGTCCCCTGCGTCTTCGTCTTCGTCAGCTCTCACCTCTCACACTGGAACCCAAACATGCTTCCAGAACATGCCTCCAACCGAAGGCCCCGCGCTTCTTGAGGCCATGCAGCGGGTCCCTGCTGCTGGGGGTGGAGTAGGTGAGTCTCCCCAGGGCAGCACCGGGCCCTTCCCCAGCCTCCCGCACACCCCTCCCGCCTTCCGGGCCGTGGCTCTGGCCTGTCCCTGCAGGGTCACATTTGCGGGCCCTTCGGCTCCGGGGCTGGCCTGGCCCTGCCCCCGGCCTGGTGCACCCTGGCTCCCTGGGGGAGGGTGGCCTCCCCTGGGCCCTGCTCTCTTCCTCAGCAGAACCCGGCGTGCGTCTGCTCCCCCTTCAGTGGGGGATGCCTGTCCTTGGGTCTGTCTCCTGCTGGGGCTCCCGCTGGCCCGTGCACCCTGAGGCCCAGCCTCTGCCTCCTGGGTGCTCCCCCAGCCCCTGCACGGGCCTGGCCCAGGGTGGACATCTGGGGGTGGCTGCTGAGCGGACACGTCCCCAAGACAGGCCCACACCCTGTGACAGTTTGTGTTCCCGGGTCGTCTTCCCACCAGGGACCCGAGGAAGAGGCACCCGCCTCCCTGTGGTCGGTGCTGTGTCTGAGCTGTGGGTGCCACCCACACTGTTTGCTCCGCACCTCCCGGAAACACCTTGGTCCGTCGGTGCCAATGCCACTTCCTGGCCTAAAACTAGCAACTTCCAGTCCGGAGCAGGTGGTAACCAAAACCGGGCCCTCCCTCACTGGTGCTGGGAGGTGGCGCCCAGCCAGTGCATGGAGCCTTCTCTGGGCCTCAGACTCGGGTGCACGAGGCCTCGGGGCCATGGGGTGTGGGCAGCTGCCCCTCGTCAGAGCCCAGGGCAAGCGGCCAGCCCAGAAGCCTCCAGAACGAATAGCTCCTGGAGCAAGGGCTGGGGAGGAGGATGGTGTGGGGGCCCTCTCCAGCCCTGTGGCACCACTCTCACGGATGGGGAAACTGAGGCTCGGAGAGGGCCAAACACCTGCTCAGGACCACCCGGCACCCAGTGGCCTGGTTTGGGCCCACCTGGCCCACAGCTCCACGTGGCAGGGGCCGCTGGCTGTGGCCTTCTGGCCAGTCTCCAGACCTCCCCTCCAGGCTTTAGTGGGAGGCTGTGGAGTGTGTGTGTGGGTGGGGGGTGGCCTCACCCCTGAGGGACCACTCGGGCCGTGGCTGAGTAGGGTAGGGGGCTTCTCTTTGGCTGCGGCGGGGAGCAGCAGCCGACGGGAGGAGCAACTGGCCTGGCTGGGAGGGTGGGGTGCTGTCAGCCCCCTGGGCTGTGGCTGAGGTCAGGGTGTGGCAAACGCTGCCTGCTCCAGTCCCATGGCCTTGGGACCCCGCCCTGGATGCCCAGCCTCACCCCTGCTGCTCACTGCTGCCGTCCACTGCCAGCCGGTCAGCATGCAGGGGCAGGGACACGGCAGGAAGTGTGCCCTGCAGCGACCTCTTTAAATGCCAAGGACTGAGCTCGACGGAGTCCCCCTGCCCCCTCGTGGCCCCCACCCCAGCTTGGCTAAAGAGCAGACAGCACAGTATGGTGGGGGGCTGGGAGCAGAGCAGGACAGGGGTCGGGGGGCGATGTGCCAGTGGCTGGCTCGCCTGGTCCGGCCCTCTGGGGTCACTTGGGCAGCCCCCCTATGAACCCCACCCTTATTCCTGAAAGTCCATTAGGCCCAACTGGGCCCCATGGGGGTAGGGGGGACGCCAGCCCAGGGATGGAGCGGGAAGCTGTGGAGGCCGGGGCCAGGCCGGCGCTGGGGGGCTGGACAGAGGGCAGGCGGCGGGATCAGCTGTGAGCAGGGACTCAGCCCCCCAGGGCGGCCTGAGGGTGGGCCTGGGACCCACAGCTGATTGATGGGCAGGGAGGAGGGAGCCCTGGACCACAGGGTGCTGGGGGCACCAGGAGGCCATGGGGTGGGGGAGGGATAACTCAGCTCCAGAGCTGGACCCCAGACCAAGCACAGTGAGGGCTCAGGGGTGGGGGCTGGCGGCATCCACAGAGGTCTCTGTGGTCCAGCGGGCAGGAAGCCTGTGGAGAATGCTGGAAGAGAGGGTAGGACCCCGGATCCACGTGAGCAGGGTCCCCACCAGCAGACGGGGCCAGCCATGGGTGAGCTGGGGATGCTGGCGGGGGTGGAGTGCAGCCCCCACCACGGGCTTGCCGCCGAGCTTCCTGTTGCTCCGAGGGGCTGAGGGCCCACAGTGGAGACCCCAGAACTCACTAGAGTGGCAGGACCTTGGGCCTCGCCTGAAGCTGGGGCCTGGTACCCAGCACTGCCATCCATGCGCCCACCCAGCAGCTCTCTCCAGCAGGTGCAGGGGCCCAGGGGACCCTCCCAAGGCAGAGGGGTCAGGGCAGGCCCCTGGGAAGTGACCCTACCCTGAGCTCCAGGGGCAAGATGGAGGCCACTGGACAGGAGGGGAAGACTAGGGAGCTCTGAGCATGGGGGGGTTGGGGCAGGATGGGGTGAGGGGTGATAACTGATGCTGCCGAGGGACACGCAGGGCCAGAGGGTACCGGGACCCCCACGAGTGGCCGGGGCTCTAACCTGGGAGGTCCTGAAGGTGTAGGGAGGAGTGAGGGGCCATTTGTGTTCATTACGGTCATTGTGACATAAAACCCCGTGCCAGGGGGCAGCACGGGAGGTGGAGGCCTGTGAGGAGCCCACAAGGGGGTGCAGGCCAGGGTGGATATGCCATGGGGATCAAGGCCAAGTGCAGCTATGCAGCAGGGAGCCAGGCTCAGGGTGGGCATGCTGCAGGGATCAAGGTTGACAGCAGCTGTGCAGCAGGGAGCCAGGCTCAGGGTGGCCATGCTGCATGGATCCAGGCCAGGGTGGCTGTGCCACAGGGATCCAGGCTCAGGGCAGTCGTACTGCAGGGCCCTAGGTGGAATCGCCAGCACGTGTGGGCACAGCCATGCAGGTTTCCACTGGGTGCCATCTGTAGGTGCTGTTCTGGACTCTCGTGGCAACCCCTCCCGGCCCCCGGCGGGGGTCTGCGATGACCCTCATGCCCAGGCTCGTGCTCAAGCCACCCAGCCAGTCCTGGGAGTTAATTCCCCTATGGCTCGTCCTCACCCACCAGCACCCTGACCCTTCGAGAGAACATGGGCACCACAGAAGGCCCCCGGGCGTGGTCCCAGGGCCTCTGAGGGGACCAGGCCCCCAGGACCTGAGTGGGAACCCCACCCACTTGCCAGATGCCTCTCCTGCTCCTCATTCTTCCCTGAGGCTTGGCCCAGCCGTGGCTCATCCAGAAAATCTGGTTCAGCTGCAGCCCCTGGCCCAGGGGGGAGTCACCCTGCGAGAGTCCGCAGGGGTGGGGGAGGGGTCTGGCCACTGTGTCCCCAGTTGTTCCCCTCCTGGGGGAAGTCACTGCTGTGCCCTCCTCATCACCAAATGCAGCCTGCAGGGCTGCCCGCTGTCCTCCAGCCGTCCCTGCTCAGGGGTGCGCTGCAACCCTGGAGGGGGAGATGGAGAAGGGGCAGGCCACAGGCACCCACAGCAGACACACACTCATGCACACACATGCACAGGTGCATGCACACAGACACACATATGCACACACAGCATGTGTACTCATACATGCACACACGTACATAGGTATGTACACACACACAGCAGACATGCACACACATGCACATACCCACGTGCACAGGTGCATACACACATAGGCATAAAGACAGACAAGCACACATGCAGACACACACACAGACACCCACAGAAGACCTGTGCGCACACATGCACACACCCACATGTGCACATATATGTACACTCAGACACACACATGCACACAGGCAAGCATAGGCACACACAGTCTCATCTTCTAATGGGGCACAATTCCACCCATGGCCTCTCCCCCCTCACCCGGGAGACTGCCTGGCCTCACACACCAATCCCCACTCCCACCCAGCCCCCCACCCATGCCAGGGGGTCCCAGTGGTCCCCATGGAGGCACCTTCCCTATCCCCAGACATCTGTGGGATGCTCCGGCTCCTGCTGGGCCCCCCTTCTGAAGAGTTAACACAGCGAGCCCACAGTGGCTTGCACCCCAGCACGTTCCCATGGAGCTGGGCACCCCCCCCCCGCAACCTGAGAGTCTGTGGTATCGGGGGAACCCGCCCCAGCTCCCCTTTCGTTATGAGCCCCGACGTGCCTTCCCGGCTCCTCTGCTCCCCGTTGCAGCCGACTCGCTGGATTCAGAGTTCTTGGCGGGCCCCCAGCTCCCTGACGAAGGGCTGCTGTCGTCTGTGATGCCTATTTTTTTTAATTCAGTTTTATTGAGATATATTCACAAAGTATACAATCATCCATGGTGTGCCATCAACTGTTCACAGTACCATCATATATAGCTGTGCATTCATCACCCTAATCTATTTTTGAACATTTTCATTTTCCTTACACCAGAAAGAATCAAAATAAGAATAAAAAATAAAAATTAAAAAGAACACCCAGATCACCCCCCATCCCACCTATTTTTCATTTAGGTTTTGTCCCCTTGTTTCTACTCATCCATCCGCACACTGGATAAAGGGAGTGCGATCCACAGGGTTTTCACAGTCACACTCTCACCCCTTGTAAGCTACATCGTTATACAATTGTGGGACACCCATTTTGATATGTGAGTTTAGGGGCTCGATTTCTGGGCACCCTGGATGGCCGGAGCCGTGATGAAGGGGGCAGGACCAGGGCCCCCCACAGCCCACGTGCAGGGGCCTTGACCCCTCCAGGGCACGTGTATGTGAGTGTAGACTGAGGGGTTCCGGGCCGACCACCCCCCACCCCATCAGTGGCCAGCGTTTCTCTCGGGGCTCCCGGGGGCACCCGGCTGCGCGTGAGGGCGTGCAGGGTGGCGGTGGAGGGGCCCGGGGAGCCAGGATTTGAGTGGGAGCCACGCTGAGATCTGGCCGTGGAACCCAGGGCTTCTGGGTGCCAGGGGCAGGGGCCACCTGCAGGGATTTCCGCCCGGAGCCAACAGGCAGGACTATGGCGCCTCGACACACTTTGGGAAATTGCACTTGGAAGCGCAGTGTTTTTGAGAACAAATCACAACATCACTAGAGCAATGGTTGTGAAGGTTTAAAAATTAGAATGAATATGTGGTGTTTAATGAATGAAGATAGAATTTAATTTTTTAGGGAAAGATGCGTTTTCAAGGACTCTCAGGCTTCTGCTCTTTAATGAAGCAGTTGATCTGCAAGTAAATGGAAGAAGCCAAGACGAGGGGAAAACCCACTAATCCACGGGGTGCGTCCTGGGTGTGGCAGGTGGGGGTCTCTCGGGGTCACCCCTGGCTGTGGTCTGGTTCGGGACGCAGGTGTTGGCGCCTGTCGGTGGCCCCCAAGTCTCCAGCACAGCATTTTTCTCACCATAGCTGCATCATGTCTTTCTGGAACAAAGCTTGGGGGGGCAGTGCTCACTTCCGGGCCGGCTGTGGTGTGGCACTGACCGGCTGGAGGCCAGCACGCCTGGTCTCGGTGACCTCACCCTCCATCAGCCACCTCCTGGCCAGTTGCCATGGAGACCAGCCGGTTGGCTCCCCTGTCCACCCCCAGGACAGGGACCATCCTAGACCCCTCCCCTCGGGGCCCTGCATGCTCTACCACCTCACAGGGCCCCTCAGCAACCTGAGCAGGCCTTCCAGGGGGCTTCCTCGGACTGTGGGGGCCCACACCACCCTTGGCGTCTGGCTTGGAGCCCGGAAGACCTGGGCAGGCTGCTCGTGGCACTGAGGGGTGGGACGGACGGCCTGGTGCCCACCCAGGGGCTAATTACAGGCCCAGGCTCATCCTTGCTCAACTAGCTGGAGCCCTGGATGCTTGGCTGGGCCTCGGGGGCCAGAAGCCCCGGGAATGACGCTGCAGCTGTGCAGGAGGGTCCGGGCCGGGCTTCCTGCCACGCGGAGCGGCCGCCAGCACTGGGTGGTCTTGGGGAGGAGGGGGCAGGGCAGTCCTGGAGAGGGGGTGCAGCAGCAGGCAGCCCCGTGGGTGGCCGTGGAGGGCCCTGCTCGCAGCTGTCCCTCTGCACTGGGCTCGGCCTCTCTGCACCCCCTTTGCTGGCTGGTGCAAGGGGAGGCATTGCTGAGGTCACTGGGTCCCTCAGGTGCAGGGACAACCACTGGAGCCAAAGAGGAACTTTCCAGACTCACGTAAGTGGAAAGTCGGGAAAGGTCGGGTGGGGTCAACAGCAGCCCAGTGGTTCCTACAATGTTAGGAGGTTGTAAAAACTAAAAACAAAGACAAATATGTGTTGAGATTACGTGTGGCCCCAGAGCCACAAACACTGACCGGGCCATGGCTCTGGGTTCTGGTCTCGGCCGGGACAAAGGCACAGCCCCTGCGGCCCCCACGGTGCTGGTGGGTCCCTGCCCTGGTCCTGGAGCCTTGGCGCCCTCAGACACAGCCGGGGCCCAGCCTCCTAGGGCCAGGGGTGCAGGGGAGGGGAGATATCGCCCTCCCCCCTTTCTCTTGAAGCCACCAGCCCTGGGGAGAGCTGAGGAGGGAAAGGGAGGCCAAGGAAATCGGGGGGAGCACAGAGCTTCTGAGGACACACTCTTGGGGGTGCTCTGCTGGCATGTACCCTGTCCTGCTGGATGGGGGTGCTGGAGGCTGGCTCCCTCTGGGGCCCAGACATAAGGCTGGAGGGTGACCCCAGAGCCGGCTCCAAGGAGCGCCCGTGAGGGCAGGAGGCATCCCTGGGGGCAGGGTTGCAGCCTTCCTGGGTTCCGCTTCCCCTCAGTCAGCCGGGGAGGGCACCCCGTGAGGCTGTGGGAAGCTGGCCAGCTGAGTCAGTGTCCTTGGGCCTCACTCTCACACAGAGGGGACTGGGGGACGCCTGGTTGTACGTCCATCTCCCTTTGCTGACTCATCCGTAATCAGGACCCTGGCCCTGCCCTCAGGACATGGGGTTTGGCTGGTGCCGACCGCTGGAGGTGCCAAGACCCTTGGCAGCTCCGTAGCCGTGGGGGGTCTGCCCGGTGACCGGCCCTGGACACACTGACCCTCCGTGAGGCCAGTGCTGGGAAAGCTTTCCTGGGAGTCGGGGCAGGAGGGACTGGGCGGGGACGGCGCTTGGGACCGGTGGCTTTAAAGCCATCCTCACTCCCGGTTTGAAGCACAGGGAAGCAGACATGCTTCGCAGGGGAAACCTTTCCCCCCACCCTGTGGAGCTGGCACCTGCAGAGTGGGTCCCGAGAATTCAGAAACGCCGTCCTGTGTGGGGTCCCGTGATGGACAGTCTGAGAGCACAGGAGGGGCTGCTGTACAACATGGCAGAGCTCTCGCACCCAGATGACCCCCGGGCAGCTGGCCAGTGTGGGCCCAGGCGCCCCATGTCCCGGCTTCTCGATCAGCAACCTCCTCCTTTATTCTCAGAGTCCCAGTTGGAACAACAAATAATGGGTCACCTTTGTCCTGCTCCATTCGAACAAAACCGCAAGGGGGGACCCTCCCCTTCAAGGAAACTTAACATACAAAACCCAGTCTTCCCAGACAAGTAAATTAGAAAGAGTTTATTCACTTTCCAAAGGTTTTTCTTATTTCCAGAGAAGCCCTTAATTTGCCAGGGGTTACCGACAGCCCCTTCCCTTGGAGCATGCAATATACAATGACAACTTTTATACATTGAGACACACTCCGTGTACCCAGGCAAGAGCCCATTCATGCCCCAGAGGCTCCAAGGCTCTGCAGGCCCACTGACAACAAAGAGCTCAAGTGGGCACAGCTGAGCACAGGTGAGCACAGGTTGGCACAGGTGAGCACAGGTGGACACAGGTGGGCTGAGATGCCATTGCTCTCCTTGGTTTTGTGGAAAGTGGTTGGCAATAAGGAAAGGGAGCATAGGGGAGGACAGCACTTAGCTCCTCAGGGAGTGTTTCCTGCCCAAGGTAGTGGGGGAAGGTTGCCGTCACCCCATGGGCGGCAGGTGACTGCCCCGTGGGGCTCAGTGGGCAGCTGATGCACCCTGTGATGGCAGCAGGAAGGCTTGTCATGAAAAGGGTCACGAGCTTGGGGAAAGGGGTCATGAGAAGTGTACACGAGGAGACGTTGCCCCTGGGCCGCGTGCCTGGGAGCCCCCATGTGCTGCCCTGAGCCCGGAGTCAGAATTCCACGCTCTGCCTGGAGGGAGCAGGGTGATCTCAGCCGCCGTGATATTGCCGCCCTGGGGGTGGCTCCCAGCGTGGGCGGGGGTACCCCAGGTTCCAGGGCTGGTCTCCGGAGAGGGGGACCAAAAGTGATTGTGACAGGCTCCCAGTGCTGGCGAGCAGCAGGTCATCGCCGTCACCCCCTGCCCAGGCGTGAGTGGCAGAAGGGGCCCCTGTGCCTGGTGTGGAGCTGCCCTGCCCAGAGGGAGCTGTTGGCAGCGCCGGATTTTAAACCTTTCCTGTGGTGGACAAACAGACCAAAGGTGCCTTCCATGACCGCGGGAGTCTTTGACATCTCGTCCCACCCTCCGCTGTTCTTGGCAGAAACTTATTTCCGTGTTTACAGTCATTCGAACGCACATGCGACCAAGCCTGAGACAAAGAGCCTCATGGGGCAGGACCGTGGGCTCAGGGGTGTTCTGGAATCCCATGGACGCTGGGCCCGCTCTTCAGGACACGGACACGAGAAACCAGGAGCCCAGGCCTCTCCTGTCCCCCCGCGGAGGGACTGGCCACAGCCCAAACCATTGTACCTGAGAATGTCCTAAGCGGCTGGGGAACAAAAAGCCAACGGCCGCCCGGGACAGCTGGCAGAGGCCTGCGGGAGCTGCGGGAGCTGTCGTGGTGTAGAAGTTCACGTTTTGGAGGGTCCCCTCCTTCCCTGGGAGCTGCTCACTGTTTATGCAAATAGTGGAGAAGAGCCACAGCTCTGGGCTGTGAAGACCCTTCCGATGGGCGTGGGAAACGGGGGTGCTCGGAGAGGGAGGTTCCGAGACGCTGCCAGGTGGGGTGGGGCCTCCTCGCTCCCACTTCCACCCTCACTGCCCCACCCCTGCTGCCCCCCAAGGCCCATGGAAGGCTCTTTGGGTGAGGGTGACCCTGGAGCTGTGGGGACAGCTGCCCCCAGGCGTGCCCTGGCTCCCACACACTGTGGGCTCGTGGGTGGGGTAGCTGGGCTCCTTGTCCCCCGAGAAGCCTTTTCTTTCCTGTGGAGCTGGGAACGGGGACCAAGGAGCACACGTCCCTTGGGACCCTTCGGCACGCGGAGGTCAGCTGCGAGGACATGGCCTTGTCCCTCTGGTGACGCTGTGATGACCAACTGCCTTCAGGGTCCCTGGAGACTGTCTCTACTTGAGGAGGGTGGGGGCTGTGGCTGGCTCGCCCTATGGAGAGAGTCTGTCCCTGGAGTCTGTCCCATGTGGGTGCCCGGAGGCTCAGGAAGCACTAGATGTCCCTGGGTCCCAGGAGCCACTTACACTCCGGGTTCCTCTCTTCTCCCCACCCCCCCTCCAAGGTGCGTGTCTCCGGCCTCCTGGGGATACCAGGGTCCCTGGCGCCTGCCCTCCTCCTTCCCCCGTTCTGGCTTCCTGGGCGCCCCAGGGGAGCTGCTCGCACACACAGGCTGCGCTCTCGCTGTCCCCGGTCCAGCCTGGAGGGATGTCCCCGCCGCCCCCTCAGGAAGGCCATGCAATACGCCCCCTGACCCATTTCCTACTGAAAATGTCAGGCAATTAGGTGTGGGCTGGAATAAACCTCTTGCAGCAGAATTGAGGCCACGAAAGCTAGCAATTCATGAGGCCCAATCCCCCAAACTGTCGCTTGCTGCGTGTGTGCGTGTGTGTGTATCTACTTACACAGCTAACAACCCGCACCTCTTAGCAAGAGCAGCCACCCAAGAGCCTTGTGTGGGCAGCCACGGCCATGTCCCCTGATCTCCGGGGTCTCTGTCACGTCAGTACCACACATCAGCGTACTCGGGGAGCGAAGTCTAGTTCGTTTCCTCAGGGAGAGAATCCAGAGCTTCAGCAAATGCCTGAGCAGAGGCTGGTTTTCTCCCGGAAACTAAGGCAACCATGGAAGGACTAACGGATAGTTAGTTCAGAGCCACATCCACAGGCCGTCTGTAGGGGCACCCGGGTTAGGGATGAGCGTTTGGTCTTGGCTGCATGGCCAGTCCATCACGTGCCATGGGCTCCTTGTTGCCCCCCGGGCCCATGGCTGCTCTCCCTGCCCCTCTGACACCTGGGCACGGGACCGCCCTGTCCAGGGCTGCGGTGATCAGCTCCCGAGAGCAGGACGGATCCTGCCTGCTGGAGAGGGCAACACAGTGGCCTAGCAGGGGCTGCTGGCAGCCCATCCCACCCCCTTTCCCAGGCCGCATCACACCCCCCCACAACTGGGAGCTGCTGGGGGCAACAGCTGCCCGGTCTGGAAGAGGGTCCTTCCCAGAGCCCCTGTGGGTTCAGCCTGCTCTGGAGCCCCTGTGGAACCAGGGGTCCTTCCCAGGGTGCAGCTCAAGCTCAGAGGCCCCAGAGACAGGCTGAGGCTCTCTCTAGCCAAGACCACCCCTCACTCAGCTCCCCCTCCCCCCACCTCTCCCCCCCTCCCCTGGAAACAGATCCCCAATGAACCTCTGTCACATGCATCCTTGTCCCAGGCTTTGCTTTGGGGACCCCAACCCGAAATAGGGTCCGCCCAGCTTTCTGCACCTTAAAGGAGGGGACTTACCGTGCTGTGACGGGGGACAGGGCTTTCCTCGTCCTTCTGAGGACGTTAAAACATGACTGGGTCCAGAAACTGCTGCAATGTGACCTTTGGTTAATTGAAGTGTAAGATTTTCTACAAATAATAATCAGAGTCATTTAGTGATATAAATAATTTGTACCTTAATTTTGTTGATGTGCCCAGTTTTCAATTCCTGGAAATTCAGAGAAACAAAGTAATTGCAGATTACAGGAATGGAGACAGAGTTCTCTCTGCACTTCGGCCCCTGCCCAGTCCTCATCCTCTGTGGCGTGGGGGCTGCCCTTGGGGGATAAAGAGAGACCCCTGCCATTTCCAGGCTCAGCAGCGGTGGCAGGAGCCGGGACATCCATCTCTGACCACGAGCCCCCACCCCACCCCCACCCCACCCCATGTGCTCCCAGCCCCAAAGCAGCCCCACGTGGGACAGCAAATGATTTAATCAACGTCAGCTTTTCCCATCTGTAAAACCGACCCGAGGGCTTGCTGCCGGGAGGCCGCCACAGGAAAGCATCTGTTTTAGGAAAACCTCTGTTCCTGGAAGCAGCATTTCACCTGAGGGCCTCGGCCGGCGTCTGGGTGACATCCCCGGGTGGCTCCCCTGGAGGAGCTGTGCTGGCCCCACCACACCCCACACCCGATGGCGGGTGGAGTTCCGTCTTGGCCTGTTTTGACTCCCTGCTTCTTTCGGGGGGTTCTCGTTCTCAGTGGCAGGGGGAGGGCTGAGTGGGATCCGGCTGCCCTTTGCGCTGTGACCCCACAATGACACATTCTAGTCCTAACCCAGGTCCTGTGGGTGTGAACCCATCTGTAAATAGGACCTTTGAAGACGCTGGTATTCATTTCGATGTGGGCTGACTTGTGAATGGGGCCCTTGAAGATGCCCTTTAGATGAGGCCAAATCGAATCGGGGTGAGCCTCCATCCATGTGTCCAGAGTCATTATACACAAAGGAAACTGGACATGGAAGAAGCCAGAAGTCTGGAAATCAGAGAAGCAGACACAGGAGAGAGGGGTGGCCATGGATAGAGGAGTACCAGACACCACAGACGCCGAGAGAAAGCCAGCCCCTCTGACAGCTCGATGTTAGATTTCCAGCCTCCAACACCGAGACAATCAAGTCCTGTTGTTTAGGCCACCACATGGGGTGGTAACTGTCACAGCAGCTCTGACAAATGAAGACACCAGGCAGTGGGGAGGTTCAGCACAGGAGGCTGGGTCTCCTGCACCCAGAGTGAGCTGTCAAGATTTGTCTCTCCTCGGCAGAGGGGTCCATGCAATTGTGTGTGAGAGAGGACCTGGGGAGAAAGGCCCTGTGTACCTGTGCAGGCTGTGCTGGCGTCGGGTACGCAGCTGCAGGAGTGAGCGGGCATTGAGGAAGTCTTCCCTCACCAGATAACAAGCAAGGCACGATCTGCAGAGTGGGGTCTTGGAGGGGCTTCCACACCCCTGCCATCAAAAGGTGCCAGCCAAAATTCAATAAAAGAGTGTTGAAATCAGATTCCAAAATCTATATCAGTCGGGTTCTCCAAAGAAACAGAACCGCTGTCATTACTGTCACAGCCATCACCATCATCACCCCCATCACCATCATCACCCCCATCACCATCATCATCAATCAGCACCGTCATCATCATCACCACCACCACCACCATCATGACCACCACCATCACCACCATCACTCCATCATCAGCACCATCACCACCACTATCACCATCATCACCCCATCACCATCATTATCAATCACCACCACCACCACCATCATGACCACCACCATCACCACCATCACTCCATCATCAGCACCATCTTCACCATCAACATCATCTTCACCATCACCACCATCACCACCATCACCATCACCATCACCATCATCACCCCATCACCATCATTATCAATCAGCACCATCATCATCATCATCACCACCACCACCACCATCACTCCATCATCAGCACCATCTTCACCATCAACATCATCTTCATCATCATCACCATTACCATCACCACCATGACCACCACCATCACCATCACCATTTCATCATCACCATGACTACCACCATCTTCACCATCACCATCATCACCACCATCACCATCACTATCTCCATCACGGTCATCATCATCACCACCATCTACACTATCACCATCATCATCACCATCTTCACCATCAACATCAATCAGCACCATCATCACCACCACCATCATCATTTCATCATCACCATCATCATCACCATGACTACCACCATCTCACCATCATCACCCATCATCACTATCACCATCATCTTCACCATCACCACCCATCGTCATCTTCACCACCATCACCATCACCACCATCCCCATCATAACCATCACCACCGTCATCTCCGTCACCATCACCATCATCATCATCTATGGATGTCACTGAGGCCTGGTGCCCCACCTCACATCCCCTCGGCTCACCTCCGATTCAGCCACAGCTGAGGGGGATCTGCGATCTCAGGTCACTGTGTAACAGGTGCCTGCTGGCAACAGTGCCAGGCAGAACCCCATTCCAGGTCCAGGACTCTCGCTGTGGAAAGAATTCAGACATGGGAGGGGCCAGTAGGAATAAGTAGCAAAGTTTATTAAAGAAAGAGAGAAAGAATACACATTAAAGAGAGAATGCAGATGTGTTCAAGGGTGAAGCACACACCGAGGGGCAGTGGGTTCGCTTGTTGTATAGGGAAGTTTTAGTGATTTTCTCCCCTTGGCCTTTGAACACCAGGTGTCTTCTTTATTCTAGGAGAAGATAGTTATCAGAACTTGTGACGTGCTGTCATGTATCTAAAATTCGTCTTTGGGCAGATGTTTAACAACCTTTATGACCCCATGCTTTCTGTCATTAACTAAGAATTTGCTTTGGGCCCTTGATTTTACAAGCTTTTATGGTTTGGGGAGGTTTTGATGTTTTAGGGGAAACTTTTGTCCCATGAGTTTTGTAGCTGAAGTTTGCAACTCTGTGTTAACTCTTTCAAAGCTGAATGGAAGGCCAGGGAGCACACAGCCTTGGTGCCCTATTCTATCCTGCCTCAACTTTCTGCATCCCGCCTCGAGTGCCCACTGTGCATCTTTCCACATTTTCCTCCGGGGCCTTCGCCACCCCATGAGAGACTCTCAGGTCTCTGGCAAGGGCAGCCCCATATTGTGGAGGAGCCAATGCCCCCAGCAGTGCACCTCATTCAGCGGAGGTGAGGGCTGGTGGGTGAAGGCTCCCACCCCTTCCCTTTGGACAGACAATTTTGGAGACACTCTTGGTGCTTGTCAGGAGGTCTGGGTGCTCATGCAGCAATACTGATAAAGCACCTTGCAGTGGCTTCTCCTCCTTCCTGTCTTACTGTCCCTGCTGCCTCACAGCTGCTTCCCAGGATCATCTCTCCCCCCCAAAAAAGCTCCCTCCCCTGTCTCTGCTTTGTGGGAGACCTTCACCAAGACTATGGATGGGCTCAAATTCTGCAGCCCCCATTCCTCCCATGCAAGGGTAGGAGTTGGGGACCATCCTTGGAGGACTGGGTCTGTGGGACACCCTAGACTTTTCTTCCCAAGAGGAGATCCTTGAGCTCTGGGGAGGCCCCTCTGCACTGTGCCCCTTTCTCTCTGTCCAGCCTTGATACGGCCCCAAGAGCTTTGTATAGGGAACCTCTTTGCTACCATCTATGCAGTCAATACAGCTATGTGATGTATTTGAATTCAAATGAATTTTTACTGGAAACACTGATGAGGGCATGTGATGTGGGAGGTGGGCAGAGCTGAGGGTCTCTGGACCGGGAGTCCCTTGAAAGCAAGATGCCAGCTCCCTGGAACACCAGCTGGAGGACGGGCCATTGCTCAGCCACCCCAGCTGGCTGTGGACCCCAGGTCCCCTCAGAGGCAGGTAGCAGGGGAGCAGCAGAGGCTGGGGGGCAACATGGGGTCTGACAGGGGTGCCCCGAGGGTCAGCACCCTGGGACCAAGCGTGCTGGACTGCAGCAATGGGATCTGAAGTTCGGTCTTGACACCACCTGCTCTCAACTCATGACCTCCTCAATGAACTCTTCAAATATTGCCTGCAGGGGTGAGCGCTGCCTGGCCCACAGGGAGCATGTGGGGAGGGTTTGGCTCACGTTGGAGGGATGAGTGAGACCCCAGGAGCAGACCCTGCTCTGTATCCAGCCCTGGGGAGGCCCCCGGGGCACCGATGGCCTGGTGGGGAGAGAAGATCTGCTCAGACGGTGCCGCCATGGGGTCACTGGGTGCAGACGAGCAACGGGCTGCTGGGGGAGAGCAAGGCTTCCTGGGCAGTGGGCAAGGCTATGCGGGCAGGTCTGGGGAGGAAGGAAATTTGGGGAGGAGAGAATGAGACGCCAGATAGTGGGGACTTTGGGAAGGACGGTCCAGCCCCAGATGTAGCCTGGGGAGTCCCAGGAGGTGGCCTCTCGTGACGGCAGCTGAGGGCCCCACCAGCTGTGCTCCTGTTTTGACCACAAGGCCTTTGAACGTGGGGATTCCTTCCCCACACTGTTCGGCTGCACGCTGACCTCCCAGGCACCCCTTTCTGGTGTGCTTTGGAGAAGCCTAGTGGGTACTGTGGCCCCCACACCCCACCAGCTGTGTCTTCCTTGCAGCAATCTCTGCTGGGGGTCAATGGTGTGAGCAGACAGCTTCCGGGCTACTGCACAGCCGTGCCATGGTGGGGTGGGGCCATCCGTGGCTTCCTGCACGCTACTCCAAGTGGCTTCCCCAGACCCCTCTGGCTGGCTGTGGGGTGGCGTGGGGTGTCATGAACATGCCAGGCAAGGAGCTGGGCAGACAGAGCCGGATCTGCGGTCCTCAGTGCCAGCGTGTGGATCTGAAGTGGTCCCAGTGGTCAGCTCTGCAGGGCAGCCCTGCCAGCTCTGTCACTGTGCACATGTGCTCGTGGGCGTGCCCCTTCATTCCAGCCAGATCAGCAGGTGTGTAAGCCAGCCCACTGGAGCCTTCTTGGAACTCCGGGCGTGGGCACAGCCCCTCTCACAAGCGAGCCTGAGACCACACGCTGTGTCAGCTTCCAGGCTGGAGCCTTGTGGGGTGTTTGCCTTCTGTGCTCCCCGCTGCCTGTGGCAACACATCTCCTTCTAGGGGCTGTTTGCCCAGGCCGGCCCCAAGCACAGGGATCTTTGCTAAAACAGCATTCTACTCTCATCTAATTTTTTGAACAAACAACACATTTTTAGATTTATTTTGTGTAAGCAGCAAATACTTCAAAGTTCCAAAGGGGCAGCAGAGTATACACTTGGTGAAATCTTCCTTCCATTCAGCTGCTCTCTGTAGAGGCAAACAAGATGTGTTTGCCCACACCTGTCCTTTAATGCATTAACAAGCAAATAGATACATGCCTTACTTCATCAGCTTTTCAGAGATGGTGGAATATCCATGTGCTCGTCTGCATTTTGTTTTTGCAGGTAACGTAAGTTTCATGTCACCTGGGGTGACTCACCAAAGCCTCTTTGCCCTCAGGATGGGGCCCCTGTCTTTTCTGTGGCCACGTTGGTGAGTGAATCACAACCACTGGAGGATATTTAGGCTGATT
Source organism: Bradypus variegatus (assembly GCA_004027775.1). Classification (NCBI taxonomy): domain Eukaryota; kingdom Metazoa; phylum Chordata; class Mammalia; order Pilosa; family Bradypodidae; genus Bradypus; species Bradypus variegatus. Next base: position 17,635 of record PVKY010003538.1, read on the forward strand.
CTGACTTCCGCACGTTGTACCTGCACCGGGGGCAGGCTCCTAGGTGTGGAATGCTACTGTAATTGCAGTTGGACGTGACATCGTGGAGTTTGATGGCTGTCAGCGCCCTTGTGGGAAAACAAACCATCCTAGGGGGGCCACAGAGGGATTTTAATACCAGGAATCAGCCACCCAGGTGCCGGCAGAGCAAAAGGGAGAGGAGGAGGCTGGAGGAGGGAAAGCACATCAGGAGTGCTCGGGCCCTGGAGGGGTGCTCCCAGCCATCAGGGATGCTCCCAGCCATGAGGGGTGCTCAGGCCCTGGAGGGGTGCCCCCAGCCATCAGGTGTTGTTGGGCCCTGGAGGGGTGCTCCCAGCCATCAGGTGTGCTCAGGCCCTGGAGGGGTGCTCCTGGCTGTCAGTGGTACTCGGGGCTCCTTGTTCTGGGCTCCTATTCCAGGTCGAATGAGCTGGCCTTTCCTGCTGGGCCAGCGTTGCTGGGTTTTGCCTCTTTGCTAGCACTGAGCACACGTGTTCGTTCCTCAACTCCACGGACCATCAGGGGCTGGAGGGGAAGCCGCAGGGTGGGGTGTTCCAGCAGTCACCAGGATGCACACGTGCAGCACAGGCTCCTTCTGGAACAGCCCGAGGCTCCTCCCCGGGCAGAGGCAGCAGGCTCCTCTGTGATGGGAGACATGTGGGGCCGGCCTGGCTGGACCTCCCCTGGGAGGGGCCCCAGGAGACCCCGAGTCCCCATCCGTGCGATGCCCTCCTTCCCCAGGGAGCACACTGGAGCACATGCTTCTGACACGATTACAAACATGGGCAGAATCCCCTTATCACAAAGGACTTTTCCAAACTAAAAAGAAAGACTCAGTGACTCAACTTGAAAGTCAGGCCAGGAGTGGGAACAGGGAATTCGCAAGAAGCAAATTAAATACAGCCAAGAAGGTCCAACCTGACCAATAGCCAAAGAAATGCAAACCAAACTACCACCTCTCCCTGCTGGTGAAATTGGTGATGATTTTATTTAGCTGCTAATCCTTGGTGCCAGCTGGGCATGCCGAGGTGTTTCCCCAGGACAATGGGGCCGCAAATGCCAATGGGCTTTTGGAAGGGCGTCGTCAACACAGACACACCTCTCAAAACACACACACCTTTACTCCACTCATTTTGTTTCTTATGGTCTAACCGAAGGAAAGATCTGGAAATGTGGAAACACACAAAAATATTCATCTCATGGTAATTAAAAAATACATGAACAAAAATGAGGGTGAGTTTAAAATGTTTACAGATAAACAGACACTGAGAGAATTTGTGAACAGGAGACCTCCTATACAAGAAATACTAAAGGGAGTGCAACAGACAGATAAGAAAAGACAGGAGAGAGAGGTTTGGAGAAGAATGTAGAAATGAAGATATCAGGACATAGAAAGAGGGCAGAAACTGGGCATTTGATGCTAAAGAAGTATACAATGTGCTAGAGGATTGATTGTGTAGATCCAGAAATGGATAGCACAATACTGTGTGATGGTAGCACAATATTGTAGGTACACAGAAAAAAAGATGACTGTGAGTATGGTTGAAAGAGGAAGGTTAGGGGTCTGTATGACACCAGAAGTTAAGATATAAGATAAAGTCTGGGACTGTATAACTTAGCAAAACTTAGAGTGGCCAATGTGTGTGATTAAATGTATAAATAGAAACTTTTTGATGAGGGAACAGCAAGAAGGAATGAAGTTATGAGTTGTACAACTAGGTGAATGGACCGTGGGGATGGTAAGTTGAGTGAAATAAACCAGAAATGAAGAGACAAACATTATAATGCCTCACTAATATAGATTGTTTATAATGTGTAAACTCTGAGAATTGAATCTGGGAGCATGGGCTATTAGGGGAAGGTTTACATAAAGATTCCTCGATTGTAAGCTCTTACAGCAGTCACATCTATTCCTGACGTGAACATTTATTTCTAAATTTGAGATTCTGAGCTGTCTGTGTGTGACGTGGTTGGTCCCTGTAGCTTCAGGCATCTGTGAGGCACCTGGGACTCGGAGCCAGGGTTTGGCAGCTACGAGTGTCAGCATCGCCCCAGGAATCAGCTACCAAAGAGGCTGGAAAGGAACTCAGACGTCATCTGGAGATACGAATGAAATGGATTTGGTTGAGATGGGAATAGATCTGACTAATGGGTACAGGATGATACTAACTATGTTTTGAAACTTTGACTTCTGTGTGGGACCAAAGGAAGAGATGGGTATATGGTGCAAAATCTATACTTCCTGTAGCACACTATATAATTTAACTTGTATAGTCAGTTTACTCAAATACCATAATTACATGGAAACTTGACTAGGGAGTGAGAACCTGTGGCTTGTACAGGATAGCGTGAAGCCCCAATACAACCCAGAGTAATGTGGGCAGAGAATAAGAAGTATTTACAAAGCCTCCTTGAGGGAGTGTGGAAAAATGTGGAAATATTAAACTTCCCCAGCTGGGGAATTCCTGCTATTCTCACAAGCACTGGGGACTACCAGCTTAGTAGTCGAGACCTTGATCTTGGGGCTCACCCTTACAAAGCTTGATACAGCAAAGGAGAAGCTAATCCTACTCATAATTGTGCCTAGAAGTCACCCCCAAAGGGCTTCTTTTGTTGCTCAGACGTGGCCTCTCTCTCAGCCAACTTGACAGGTGAACTCACTGCCCTCCCCTCTACGAGGGACATGACTCCCAGGGGTGTGATTCTCCCTGGCAATGTGGGATGTGACTCCCTGGCCTGCATCGTGGGGTTGAGAAAGCCTTCCTGACCAAAAGGGGGAAGAGAAATGAAACAAAATAAAGTTTTAGTGGCTGAGAGATTTCAAATGGAGTTGACAGGTCATTCTGGGGGTTATTCTCACGTGTTATATAAATATCCCTTTTTAGTTTTTAGTTTGTTAGAATAGCTAGAAGGAAATACCTGAAGCTGTTGAACTGCAGTCCGGTATCCTTGATTCCTGAAGGCGAGCATGTAACTACGTAGCTTACATGGTGTGACCATGTGATTGTGAAAACCTTGTGGCTCACACGCCTTTTGCCCAGTGTATGGACAGATGAGTAGAAAAATGGGGACAAAAAGTAAATGAATAATATTGAGGAGGGGGATATGGGATGCTTAGAGTGTTCTTTTTACTTTTCCTTTTATTCTTATTTTTATTTTTTGGAGTAATGAAAATGTCCAAAAAATTGACTATGGTGATGAATGCACAACTACGTGATGATACTGTGAACAACTGTGCACTGTGGATGACTATATGGTATGTGAACGTATTCCAATAAAAATACATTAAAAAATCCATAGAAGCAACTGAAGAAACTGAGTAAAGCAGATGTTGCGTAGACGCTGTCTGACCATAGGAGGGGACGTTCCCAGGTGAGGTGAATTTACGGCGGGCCTCTCCTTCTCTTGCTTGTCCTTGTCCTCATTTTTGAAATCTCTGAGCTTATGGGTGGTATTTAGAGTCAGGGAGAAAAGGGTCTAAGCCTGGACGTGGCCCCATGTGAAGGCCTGGCCGTGCCCTCCGAGCAGCTGCCCCAAGCGACCCCAGCCCCGTCACAGGCCAGCTGTGGCCCGGGGGCTCGGCAGGGTCCTTGCAGGCAACGGCCAGTCCCCGCTGGTGTCTCCCAGCCCCAGGGAGGGCGTCATGAAGCAGAGGGAGGCAGCTGAGCCCTGGTGTGCGTGATGGAGGAGTATCCTCTCCATGTAGGCCGGGGCCGGGGATGGGGATGGGGACAGGGCCAGGGATGGGGACAGGGACAGGGATGGGGACAGGGACAGGGC
>PVKY010003539.1:0-21431 GCA_004027775.1 Bradypus variegatus
GCTGCAACCGTGGAAACTTCCTCTCCACTCCCTGGTGCTGAGACATCACCCACGGCCTCTGTCCTGCCCTAGGCCTGGGTCAGCCCTGCCTCAGCCCTGCCCCAGGAGTTCAGACACCTGAGGTTAAGAGGGGCTCTGTGAAGGCAGAAAGGGGGAAGCTCACAGGGGCACCATGCTCAAGGTAACCCCCAAACACAGCAGTTAGCAAGATGGTTAGAAGCACAAGCTATGGCATTATCCTACCTGTGTTAGAGCCCAGGACTGCCTCTTACTAGCTCATCTGTATTATCAGAGGGGATAATAAGCTCTATCTTATAAGGTTACGGTGAAACCTAAATGAGGTATAATGCATGCAAATTTCTAGGCACAATTTGTGACACCTAGTAAGTTCTTGATAAATGGTTATTGTAATTGTTGTTATTGTTATTTGGGGGTCATAACCATTTTAATTTAAAACATTCACACCAACAAACAAACAAGGCCCAAACCTTTTATATTATTCTTCAATCTAAGTTGGAAACTTAAGCAGTTAGGTTGTGATATATCCTTAAAATTAGTGATAGAAGTATTTATATCTGGGCCCTGTGCTAGGACGAAAGATCTCCTACTGCAGTCAGCAGGCCTGGAGTTCTAATCTCAGTTCTGCTGTTTACTAGCTGTGTGACCTTGGGAAAATTACTTCACCTCTCTGAGGCTCTAAGTCAGGCACAGGATGATAGCACTCGTGAGGATTGAAGGTCATGTCTATAAAAGGCCCAGCCCAGGGCCTGGATCACACTAAATATACAATAATTGATAGCTATTTTGGTAGATCGATGGCATTGATGGTCTCCCCAAATTCTTCACCCCTCCCTGATTCTCACTCCCTGTTATGTAACTTATTAGTGTCCTTTCTAACTGTGGCTTGGACATGAGACTCACTCCAATCAGTAGGAAACTAGCAGATGTGATGCCAGGACATGCTTTTCAAAGCGCCTGCATATTTACACCTCCTCTCTCCAGCTTCTCTGTACCTGCCATGAGAATAGGCCTGGGCTATCCTGCTGGAGGAGATAAATGGGCAGCAGAGTGGAGCCAGCCACGTCATCCCAGCGTCTCCGGACCCGTGGGTGAGCCCAGCCGAAATGGGCAGAGTCCCGGATAAGCTACAGATGCCACACCCAGCCCAGGTCCACAGAGTCCCAGAGACACTTGAGCCAAGTAAGTGTTTGCTGTTGTATGCCTCTGAGTCTTTGGGGCTGTTACCCAGCATTATCCTGGCAATAAATAATGGAAACAGATATTAATGTGCCACGTTATTGATGCTTCCTTATGAAACACAGACTCTTTTAGACAGCTCTTGGGGAATCTGGGACTCAAAAACATTGACATTTGTAGTGAGAGTTCACTCTTGTCCTAATCCCCAGAAGATTATTTAACTGTGACCCCATAAATCTCAAATAATAAGATTTGTTGTTTTGTTTTGTTCTGTTTGAGGTAGAGTCAAGAATAGAAATGCCAAAAACTTTAATTATGTTGGCGGGGTAGAGGAAGTGGGGGGGGAGGCCAGGTCACCCACTCTTTATAGGTCTTCTAACCAAATCTTGTAGGCTTCTTGGCCCCAGAATTATAAATTAGGCCCTTCTCCTGAGAACTTTCTCTCCTGATTATATAAATCTATTCTAAAGCATCGTAATATAATGGCTTAAACCAAATCCTGAGTAAGTTTTCATTGTTGAAAGGGAAAATCTCTTTATGGATCTGATAATTCCGTGAGCTCCCGCCAGCTGCCATGGAGGGCATCTGGCACAGTGCTCGAGAGCAGGGCGAGGTGTCAGGAGCCCTGGATGCGAGTCCCAGCTGCCCCACACTCCAGCTGTGCAAGCTCGAGTCAATCACAAACCCTCTCTGTGAGGTTTCTCTCACTGAACCCTAAGAGGCAGTTACCATGTGGATGCCCACTTTATGGAGGAGGAAACTGTAAAAATTGACTTTGTTTGGTTATACTGCTTTGGAATATGGTCTCTTTCCTCCCAAAATAGGCCCAACACTTCCCTGCCTGAGTAATTTTGTGACTTAATCCTAGTTATTAGCCTAATGGCCTCGGGGTAGGGGTACATCCTAGGGAGGTATGTAACATCTGGGAAGGCAGAAGCCTCTGCCAATGCAGGGGCACAACCCTTTAAATAAGGAGAGGGCCACTGCTTCAGGCCCAAAGGATTCAAGGTCATCAGGCATTGATGTTTTTCAAATGTATCAATCTAGAGACTCCCATGTCACATCAGGGTCCCACTCCTTCACAAATAGAGCTCCAACCTCCAATAGAAACTCCTTTCCTGGAGCTCTTCTACTCTAAGATGGCATGTTGGGCCTGGTCCTTAGTTTTTTCTGCCTTCTGGCTGCAGAGGATTGAAGTCTACACCTGTGTTGCCAAGGAGGCCCTCTGGTTTTCACACCCAGTCTTTAATTGCTGATTAAGCACTTCTAATTGCTGATTCAATGGGCTTTCCTTGTCTATCTCCAAAGCATCTATAACTGGTAGCATCAGTCATTCAATTACATGGTCCTTATAATTACTGCTTGTTAAACTCCTGATGGGCTATTGGAGCCAACACTTTCCCTTCTACTCCCAAGCCATCCCGTTCACCAGCATTCAAAGGACTAACAACTGCGTGGCTACAGTGCACCGGCGATGATCAGGGCAGCACAATCCAGCTCTAAAACCCTATTTTAAAGGCTGCTTTCTTGAACTGCTCATGGCCCCAAAAGTCACATGGGTCAGATTCTTGGGAGTCAGACTCTGAGGCAGGGATTTGCTTACAGGAGGTTGACTGGGGCATGCTCTCAGGATGAACCTCTATGGGGGAGAGAAGGAAGTATGTCAAGGCACCAGGGGCTGTGATGCAGGCACTGCAAAAGCCTCTGCCAACCCTATTGGGAGATCTGGAGCTGGGATGGCTCTGCAGTGTGACCCCCGTTTGGGGCAAGGGGGCTGGGCCCATCTATCCCTGCAGTGGCCACTCCCACCAAGCAGGCAGTCCCTGGAAGCAGGCACAACCTTGGGCGAGGTGGTTCTCTTCAGCCAAGAGTAATGCCTTCCCCGGGCTGTTGGGTGGAGTGGAGGGTACTCAGTTGTGAGCTCTCCGCAGCCCAATGGGGATCTGGTCGAGCCAGCAGAGCAGCCACTACCCCACAATTTTCCTCACATTAAAAGATGTGTAGGCATTCAAAAAGGACAGAAGTGTAATCTCTACATTCTGCACCTTTACAAAGTTGATTGATATTGCTGAATTTCTCTTCAAAAAGTTTGCAACCTTTTATACCTCTACCGGCAATGTATGAAAACACCTATTCCCTGACCGCTTAGTTATTCAATCTTTCAAAACTTTGTCAACATTATGGGGAAAATGCATGCCATTGTTTTTCTAATTTTTATTTCTTTTATTATTAGAGAAGTTCACCATCTTTTTGATGCTGTTCAGGTTCTTTGTTTTCCTTGCTCATTGATTTGTAGAAGCTCTTTATATTTTATGAATAGTAAACTTATCCTTGTCATATTTTTCCCATTTGAAGCTTGTCTTTCAACTTTATTTACATTGTACTTTACTATAAAATTTGTAAAACCACAAACTGTCTTTTCCATTATGGATTCTGGGTCTCATTTGCTATTTCTAAAGACTTTATCCCTTTTAAAATATCCTTCCATAATTTCTTCTAATATTTTACGGTCTTGGTTTTTACATTAAAATTTTATCCCATCTGGAATTTATTTTGGCGAGAAAAGTCTGAATCCATCTTTATTTTTATTCCAACTGGCTACCCAGTTGTCCCACATTACGTATTAAATAATACATTTCTCCCTTCTGATTTGAAGTATCTTTTCTGGTGTATTAAGTTCCCATATTAATTTGGACCTTCTATTCTAAACTAATTAATTTGGAATTCCATTGATCTGAACATTTTTAATCCTTTATCAATGCATCTACATTACTTTTTTTATTCTTTTTTTTTTACTCATTTTTTCCAAATATTTGCTCTCTCATATTTGTTCTTCCAAATAGAATTTAGGACTACATTGTCAAGTTCCAGAAATCACTGCACTGGAATTTTTATTGGGATTGGGTTGAGTTTTTCAATACATTTTAAATTTGACATTTGTATAATTTTGAGTCTTTCTAGAAAAGAACAAGATATATCTCTATGCATTCAAGTCCTCTCTATCTTTCAGGGGAGTTATATAAATTTTTTTTCGTATGGATTTTCACATTTCTTATTGAATTCATTCTTAGGTATTTTATGCCTTTTTTTACTGTTTTTGTAAATGGACTCTATTTCCATTATACTGGTTATTACATTAGTATAAGAAAGCTACTGATTTTTGTATTCTTAATTTGTCACCAGATACCTCACCAAACTGTCCCATTTTTTGTAATAATTTTTCCACTAATTGTCTTGGGCTTTCCAGACAGATGAAAATAATCTTGCCACCTCCCAGATCTATGATTCAGAAAGAGTATTCTCCAGGAAAGACTGGGGCAGGGAGAGGTTGGTAGTAAGGAGTGAGGCCTTAGCCTGATCATTCAAAGTATGATTTCTTTCTTACAATCTCTGTGAGGACTGAAAAGTTTCTGAAAACTTTCAGGTTAGTTGACCAGAATCCGGAAGAACTGCCTTTTGAAGTGGTGACAAGGTAAAACGAAACTTAATTCCCTGGGATGTAGCAGTGTCATGGTTTACTGTCTGATTTTGTATTCTGGGTAATTGATCAGGGTGGATAAGGGGTAATCATAAGGGCAACACTGACCACTGCCTGTGTGCCCGTTGCTGTACTGAGGACTTGACATACTTTCTCTCCATCAGTCCTCAAGTCTTCTCTCTGGCACAGGTACTGTTATTATACTCGTTTTACAATGAGAAACCCAGCCATAGAGAGGTAGAGTGACTTGCCCAAGGTCACCTAGCTGTGTGCTGGTAGAGCCAAGATTTGAACCCAATGCCTCCTGTCTTAATTTCCTTGGGCTGCCACAAATGGGGCAGCTTAAAACAACCCAAACGTATTGTTTGCCACTCTGGAGGCTGGAAGTCTTAAAATCAAGTGTCAGCAAGGCCATGCTATGCTGGCTCTGAAGCCTCTAGGGAAGAGTCCTTCCTTGCCTCTTCCCAGCTCCTGGTGGTCCCCGGTATCCTGTCTCCATCTTCATGTGGCTGTCTTCCCTCTAAGCCTCTTGGTGTCCCCTCCTCTTCCTATAAAGACACTGTGATCACTGCATTGACATCCCACCCTGATCCAGTATGACTTCATTCTAACTGGTTACAACTGCAAAGACCCTATTTCCAAATAAGGTCACATTCTGAGGCTCCAGGAGGACATCAGTTTTGGGGGGACACTCCTGAACCCACTGGTGCTCCGGAGTCCATTGCCCATAACTGCTGTAGTAATACAGGTTAACTCTGTGGAAATCTGCTCTTTATGCAAGAAGCTCTGGGACAGCTTCCAAATCCCAAGACGGGACTAAGCACAGGGTGTTCCTTCTCCTTCCCGCCTTAGGAACTTGCATCTCCTTTGACTCAGAGAACCCCAGGATATCAGGGACTCCCAGCTCTCCAAAAAGCCCCAGGGTATTGGACTAGCAACTGCAGAGCCATTTGTGCAGGCTCCAAGTACAGCAGGGGGAGACGAGCTCCAGGGCAGGGACTAAATGCTGAGCTGGTATGACCAGGCCTTGGAAGATCTCAGTTTTAAAATGCAGCTTTTCGCTGGGTGGCTCTCTCGTTTCATTACACTGCGGTCAATGGGTGGAGCTTCCTCCCTCTGTTGAAAATTGTTTCTGACTTTTGGCTCTGATCTCCTTGCTCTCTGGCCTGTCAGCTGCGTGGTGGGGGTGGAGGCCCTTGCCTGTGCCAGTCTGTCCCTCGGTGTAGGTTCCAGGCCACCAAGGCAACAGGGCTGAGCCATCCCCAGAAAAGCCCTGCAGCTGCGCTTAGCAGCTCTGGACCAATTTACCTAAAACAGTTTGACCACAGGCTGGCTGGCTGGTAGAAACAGGCACAGCTGCTCTGCAAGACCAACGGTGACTTCAGAGAGAGGTGATCTTTGAGGCATTTCCACATTAATTTTGTATTAAGAATAATAATATTAATTCATTCATTTAACACATACTTACCAAGCCCTTGTTACATGCTGGGAATATAGTAATTAAAAAGACAGGTTCTTTTCTCTAGGAATTTATATTCTATCCAGGTAACTAACAAGTAGAAAAATAAGTGAATAAGATAATTCCAAAAAGTTCCAAGTGCTATGAAGGAAATAAGCTAAAACAAAATTAAATAATCAAATAAATAAAGGGATAGAGAGTGAGGGTTGGTGAGAAGTGACTTAAGACAGGTGGTCGGGGAAGCTTCCCTAAGGCACTGACATTAAAGTTTAACCCGAGTGTTAAGAAGGATCCACAACTGTGAGGATCTCAGGGTTGGGGCATTCCAGGCAGAGGGAACAGCAAGTGCAAAGGCCTCAGGACAGAGTTCCAAGACTTGGGGAAAGCCCAATGTGGCTGGAACCGAGTGAGAAAGAGGGAGAAAGGGAGGGCATGGAATCAGAGAAGGGGCTTTGGGAATCCCCAGAAGGACTTTGGTTTTATCCCAGCCCTGATAGGAATTTGCCCAAAGCCTCTGAGCACTGGGTGGCTTTATCTTGATATTTTTAGAGATTCACTCTGCTGCTGTACAGAGGATGGACTGGAGCAGCCTGGGAGACACAAAACATGGGAGACCAGTGAGGAGGCCATGCAGTGATCTAGGAGTGATGATGGGGAGTCGGCTGGAGAGGAAGTGGGAGAAGTGGAGACATGACTGGTGTGGGGTAGACTTAGGAAGCAGCGCTGAAGTCACCTGCGATGGATCAGCTCCTGGGGCCAAAGAAAGTGAGCTGCCAAAGGTGACCCCTGGTGTTTTGGCTTGAACAATACTAGATAAATGGTGGGGATAATTTTCAAGATGAGAAATACAGGGGATGAAATGGGTTTTCAGTGGGAGGAAAGAAAAAGTTAATGAAAATGATGACTATAGTTAATTGAATACAGTGTGCTTGCTGCTATCATCTCCGTTAATTCTACCAATAATCCTGTGAAATGGATCCTTTCATTCCCATTTTCCAGCTGAGAAAAGTGTTTTGGAGAGAGGGAGTGACTTGTCCAGATTCATAAATCTTGTGAAGGACAGACCGGGGATTCGAACCAAAGGCTTCCTGTTCTTAAATGTTAGACCCAATTGTAGCTTTATAATTACACTTTTATAAATCACAGGATTTTGAAAAACCATCATAGATACATTTTTATATTCTTCAACAAATTTTGATCACTTGGGTATATTATACAAACAGTTCTCAACATATCAAAACCATGGCTGAAATTCAATAAAAAAAATAAGAAGAACCCCACAAAATTCTCCAGCGAGGGGTGGGCACTAGACACGCTGGTCATTAGGCAAATTACCCAGTGGGCACACAGAGCCAGATGAAAACACTGGTGACCATTCGGTGGCTGGGACCCAAGTACTTAATGTGCTCTTCAAAGTCTTGCTCAGTCTGCTGGCCCTGGCCCTTCAAACTCACCCCCTCACTCTCTGGCTTCCCATTGATCTGAACTCCCTTCACTTCCTCCCAGACTCCCTGCTCCTCCAACCCAGTTAACCTCATTCTCCTTATATGATGGAACACAGGTGAATCATCACCTCCTCCAGGAAGTCCTCCAGTATCCCCATCTGGTTCTTTGTTTTGGACTGCACATAATTAAGCTGCACGCCCATCAGTGTGACCAGGTGATTTCTTCACACCTTCCCCACTAGGAAGGGAGAGCAGAAGAGGGAGGGCCTGTGTCTTGTTTGGCATACACAGTACCCCCACATTTTAGCTCGGCACTAGTACTGAGTAAGAACTCAGTAACTGGTGAGTGAGGAATGAGCCATTTGCTTTGAACTGCTATGCTGCTTGTCCGAGAGTCTTCAGAGGAGATGTCTGGCTGAGACCCAGCTCCACTTCAGCTCTACCTGTTGCAATCCCTGAGGAGAATCATCCTGGCCTCCATCTCACCATACCCTTCCTCCCCAGTCAGCTACTTTCCACGCCTCAGTGGTCCATGAGGATCAAGATGTCTGCCAGAGCTGGTGGGGAAAGGGGGGCAAGCCTGAGAGGAGACTTAACGTGGAAGGGGAGTGAAGGCCCTTTGGTTGAGTTGTCATGGGGAGGGGACCTGGGTCTCTGCATGACATGCTGTCAGTGAGTCTCTGCCAGCTTGGCCCTGCTATCTGGAAACACTGCCTGCTTTGGGCTCCAGACCACCAGCAGCCCTGATGGGTGGGGGGCTACAGGAGTTTGCAGTTTCCATTAAGGAAAATGCTGAATTTAACAGAGACTTCACAGCCTGCAGCCCTGTCTCGACTCCCTTACTGGAAGGCTTCATTTTGAGGCACAAGCTGAGGCCAAATGGGGAGAAAACCTCCCCAGTCCAAATATTTGTAAATGGAGCTATTTTCCCAAGCAAAGCAGAACCAGATGCCACCGCCCTCCAGGGGAGGGCAGGCCTTGGCACCAGGTGGCCGGCTTGAGGCTGGGAGGCTGCACTGTAGAGGGCAAGGTGAAAGGTGGATGCTGGCCAGACTGCCATGTGGGGTTCTGGAGAGCTGCTTGCTTGTTAGATAAGAGAGTTTTATGCGGGCCTGGCCAGACCATGAACCAGAGGAGAGCAGGGCCTGAATCTTACTCATATCTGTGCTCCCAGCACAGGCTGAGTCAGGTATATAGTGGGACCTCAGTCAACATGTCCTAAAAGACTGAATGGCTAGTTCCTGGGCCAGTTCCTGCTGTCAAGCTAGCCGGATCTAGGGTGGAGCCACAGCTCTGTCCAAGTAGCCCAACTGCCTCAGTTGCCTGCCTGAAAATGATAAAGTACTTGCCTTGCAGGTTCAAGCAGCTGACATGTGCAAACCTCCCAGCCCAGCACTTGGTTCAGGCTTAGCTCTCGGCAAGGGCTCACTCTTCGTAGAAGGAGATACCCCCAAACCCTGACAAAGGAGGGACTGGCTAAGCAACTGGGGGAAACTGGCACAATGGGAGGACCCACGTAGACTCTGTGGACACATGGAAATAGGTGAAAATGCAAAGGCCAAGCCCAAGACAGCTGGTGGCCAGTTATGATCATACCTATCTGTGTTACAGATTCAGCCCTGGATTTGGAGGGATGCAAAGAGATGGAGTTTAATCACTGTTGGGTTCTTCTTCTTATCTGTAGAGTTTCTTAAAAAATAAATGGGGGATGCTAGAAGGAGGCAGTGTAACCAGGAGTTAGCTGTAGGGTCTGGGGACTTGCTACCTGGGTTCAAATCTCAGCTCAGCTGTAGTACCATTTTCCCACTTTGCTGTGCCTCGTTTTTCTCATCTGTTAAATGGGGGTATTAGAGGTGCTGATGCCCTAGGGCTATTGTGGGAATTTAATGAGTTAATACCTATAAACACCTAGAATGGTATCTTTATACCTTGTCATTATAAATGCGTGTGTGTGTGTTTGAAGAGAGGCAGCCTGGGATATGGAAATTGCCTGTGTATGGGTTCCATATCTGAGTTCAAATCCACTTTTCTCTCTTTCCCAGCTGAATAGACTTGGATAACTGACTTAGATTCACTGGACAGTAAAGGGATGATGATGATGATGATGATGATGATGATGATGATGATGATGATGATGGTGGTGGTGGTGGTGGTGGTGGTGGTGGTGATGATGGTAGAGATGATGGTGATGATGATGATGATGATGATGATGATGATGGTGGTGGTGGTGGTGGTGGTGGTGATGACGATGGTAGTGATGATGGTGATGATGATGATGATGATGACGATGATGATGATGGTATGAGGAGAAGGATGTGAGGATTAAGTTACCACACCCAGAAGGTGGCTGTTTCACGTGGTTATCATGTGCTGAGATTCTCCTGAGGGTTAAGGTCTTACCTGTCAAGAAATATGCACTAAATATATAAATAAACCCCATGTTTATTTATAATGAAAAGATGCCTAGCACCCACCACCTCATGGATGAAAAATAGGAATGGGGAGGGTTCTTTGAAATTGAGTTGGAAGTCAATCCTTGGGAAGGGGCAGCTCTGAGTGGCGGGGATGGGGGGACACTTGTCCCTTACCTGGGTCTGGCTACTCTGAAATCACAGTAGATCCAACAGCAGGCAGCAAAGCTCCCCTTGGTGAAAACCACAAGGTGCTGAGGTTGGGAAGATGCCCATTTGGAGTTCAGACTGTTCTCTACACCCGAGGACCCACCGAGGCTGGAGAGAAGCCGGGGGCTGAGCCTGAGTTCCTTTCTGGCTGTCTGTGCCTTGGGGCCCCCACCTGTAAAATGAGGGGAAGGGCTTCATAATCTCCAAGGCACCTGCCAGCATGGAGACTTTGCCAGGCAGGCCAAGGGATGTAATCCAAGAGCCAAGCTGGAGCAAAGCTCCTTGGCGAGCATAGCCTGGGGGGAGCTCATGGAGAAAAGCTACTTCAAGTCCTTCTGGGTGGTAGTTCAGAGAGGCAGGGATCTCCTCAGGGTACAGGGGATTCCAGAATAGCAAGATTTTTTTTTCCTGTGGTATCAAATTTTTCTATTAAATTTTCCTTCAAAAACATTAAAACATTTTTCAGGCCCCTTGTGCTTAACCGTCTAATTTAGTTTTTTATATTATCATTTAAAAATAAGTTGTGGGGTTTGTTTTTCCTTCTTAGAAAAATATGTATCTACTATAAAAGTTAAGAAAATTAGCACAAGGAAAAAAAGAAACTCACTCATGTACTAAGTAGGGTAGGCTACCTGCTATTAATTGAAAAAAAACAAACAAACCAATTTCAGTGACCTAACACAATAGATTATTTTTCCTCATGCAAAAGCCCAGTGAGGGTGTTGGGTACGTGGGCTTTCACTTGATGATTCAGGGACCCAGAATTCTTATATCTTGTGCATCCACCATCCTCTAGAGCCCTGGATGCTGTGTTTCCAGCCAGTGGGTGGGAAAAAATAAGTGAAAACTGTGCCCAAGGTTTTATTGGTTGTTCTGCTCACACTCCATTGGCCAGAATTGAGTCACATGGCCATGCCTTGCTGCAAGGGGGCCTGGGAAATGTAGTCTAGCTGTGAGCTCAGGAAGAAGAGGTGTGGGTGCTGTTGAACACATCACAGTGTCTGCCATAACCTAAACTCCAGCATCCTGAGAGAAACACTATTCACATTTTGAGGGATCTGATTCCAATCCTTTTTTTCTTTTTTAATTCAGTTTTATTCAAACACATTCACATAACATACAATCATCCATGGTATGCAGTCAACCGTTCACAGTATGATCATCTAGTTATGCGTTCATCACCATAATCTATTTCTGAACATTTTCCCTACATCAGAAAGAATCAGAACAAGAATAAAAAATAAAAATGAAAAAAGAACACTCAAACCATCCCCCATCCCATCCCATTTGTCATTTAGTTTTTATCCCCATCTTTCTACTCATCCATCCATACACTAGATAAAGGGGGTGTGATCTACAAGGTTTTCACAATCACACTATCACCCCTTGTAATCTACATTATTATATAATTGTCTTCAGTGATTCCAATCCTTTTTCTATGTGATACACGTGTAGATAGATTCACATATCTATAAATTCATTGAAATATATAGTCTATACAGATATGAGATTGCACTATAAATTCTGCTTTATAAAAGATGCTTTTTTTCACTTGAGTGTTGGTGATGTCTTTCCAATGATTTGACCTAAATTCCAGGTTCCTCCAAGAACTCAGCCAGAATTCCAGGATTCCTCTTGTTTTCCCAAGTTTGGGACAAATGGGATGGCCCAGCCTCTCGCCCTTGTCTGGTTCCCACTCCCATATCTGGCCTCTGACTCCAACATCATCAACAAGCACCTCTGAGGAGGACCTGATTCACTTTAGCAGGGCTAAGTGTGGACAGAGGGACCCAGGCCCACGGCAGGCCCTCCACAGCCTGGGGAGGAGAGCAGGGATCTGCAGAAGACGAGGCTCCAGTCCACATGGGCTTTTGGACTTGGGGGGCCAGACCCAGCCAGCCCTGGAGCAAAGACCCAGCCTGGAGGCTCCCAGCACAGAGCTCTGGCCCCACCCGGGTTCTAGCCCTGTGCCCAGTGAAGTCCAGCTGCATTACCAAGGCAGCCCTAACTCCCTGCATGCTTGATCCGCCATCACTGCTTCTCCTGGACATAGTGAATTCAGAGAGATGGCATGGGGGCGGGGGGAAGACAGAGAGATACATAAAGCCCACCACCCTCACCGTCACATACAGAGCATGAAACTAACTCGAGACATCCTCTGCATCAGTGATTCTCAAACCGTAGTGTCTATCGGAATCACTGAGGAAGTCTGTTCAAAAGGCACATTCCCAGGCATCTCACTCCAGAGAGGCTTATCCTTTAAAGCTGGAGTGGGATACAAGTACCTGCAACTATCACATGCACTGATTCTGATACAGGTGGGCTACTTTCTAGCCAACTGCTTCAGTTTCCTGAGGCTCAGAGAGCGCAGTTGACTTTCTAAGGAAACACAGCTAATGGGAGTCAGAACTCAGGTGACCATCCCGGTCTTTTGACCCAATTCAAGACAGGTCAGTGGGGGCGGAGCTGGCTATATGCAAGACATAGGACAATTTGAAGAGCCCTGCAAAGGAATCCACCGGCAAAGATCTGCTATTGTGTCTGAAATTCCACCATTAGACATTCATTCCTTTGAGGTTTGAAGATTTGGGATTTCCCAGAGTCCCTTCTGAAAATGCTAACCCTTCAGGGGTGGAAACTTCCTAAATTATTGTAATGAGTACATTGATACTAATTGACCTTTTGGCACTTTCAAACGGGATGGAAGCCAGGAAGAAGCAGAGCCCACATGCCAGATGTAGGGGGAGCCTGGAGAGGCAAAGGACTCTGGAAAGGGGTATGACTGCACCCAGAATCACGCTTCACCTGGCACAAAGAGCATGGAGTCTCAGAGACAGCCCAGACTGGGTTTGAATCCAGGCTCTGTCATTTCCCAGCTCTGTGGCCTCGGGCAAGTCAGTCACTTCACTGCTCTGAGCCTTGGTTTCTTCATATGTAAAACAGGTATAGCACCAACACCTGTCTAATTGGGTAGATGCAAAACTCTAGAATAGTCTGAATTCCCAGTTCCGTGCCCCAACCTCCATGATCCGCTGCCCCTGGAAGGCACAGAGTTCTTTCCAGCTGTCTGTGCCTCGGGGAGAGTCCAACAGTTACCTAAGGTCACCCAGCCCTCCCTCTTGGGGCCAGAATGAGTGGCAGCTCTGAGCAGCCAGCTTTGTCTGCCAAGGTCCCCTGGCCCACAGGCATCTACTGGGCCTGGGTACCAGGGAGACAGAGGCCTTGTCATCCCAGCAGGGGTTTACATTCTTCCCCATTGTTGGCGCCAGGAAAACTCATCTCTGCCCTTCTCCTTAGGAAACAACAACAAAGCCAGACGCCTCTCCTGGGGGACAGCAAGGCCTCCACCCCGCAGGAATGGCAGGGGGAGAGTTTTCCACCCCCCTCCTCCTCCCATGCTAACCGCAACTGGGCTGCCCCTGCATTTCCTCCCTCTTTCTCCAGCTGGCAGGGCCTCCTGGCAGGGTGGAGCTCCCTGGGAAAACTCCCCGGAGCCGAGTTGAGGAGCCGGCAGACGGTGCCCGGGGCCTTGGCAGGCGCCTGCGTTCAGGATGCCTCGTCCACGGCTCAGCCTCGGGTTGGGACGCATTGACGTGATGCCTGGCGGCTCGGTGCTGGCTGGGCAGGGGCCGCGTGGTGCAGGTAATGCACGGGCTGCTCCGTGTATCCATGGGTGACACTGACCCAGCCTGGCAGGAAGGCCAGAGAGTTCAGAACCCAGGGATAAGGGTGGGGTGGTGGGATGGCAAAGATGGGGGTGAGGTGTCATAGACATAGAAGAGAATCAACGCCCCCTGCCTCCAGACCTGGCTGTGGACGCAGGACGCAGGAAGCTGCTGACCAACATCTGGGCTCATCAAGGCAGTAGAGGACCTCATCTGGGAACTGAAGGTGCCTTGGCCATCTGCTCCTGGCTTCTTACACTGTGCCAGAACAGCCTGTTCAAACTCCTTATGAATCTATGTGCATCTAGTAATATTAAAGGAGCACTTATGGACCTGACCCTCTGCCAGGTGCCAGGTTTATAGAGATGACTAAGACACATTTTCTTGTCCCTAAGGAGCTCCCAGTCTAGTGTGAGATACACTCATAGACACATGCAAAGAGAATTACAAATACAAAATGCTGGTCCAGCCCTGTCTCAGACTCTTTCAGCTCTCTCTTATTACTCAAGAAAAACATTTTTATTATAGAGAAGTTGAAATAGAAGAAAAAAGAAAAAGAAATATCACCCCTAACCCACCAGTTGGAAAAAAACACTCGACATTTACTGCATTTCTCCCAAACTTCTATATCAGAATATAAGATATAAAGCAGTGTAATTCAAAGAATGGCCTGCAAAATGTTTGTTCCTGAAACATGAAGAAATAAGTATGTTAAACCGGAATAAGCATTTAAAACTTTTATAGCAACTGGACATTGCTGCTACCTTTTTAATGTGTTTTGCAAAAGTATTGACCTGCAATGGACTGGAAATTTTTAAAATGGTCCTTCAGCGCAGCTGGATTGAGAAGCACTAATATCAAGGTTGTTTTAATAACAATGAAATCGTCCTCCACATTCTGTTTCATAAGGCACTCTAGGCCCGCCTGCATCCTGGGCCTCCCCTGCCATGGTGCATGGTGGTTAATGGGCATTTGGTTCTTTGGCATGGATAGTCCACAATTTTGTTTACCAGTCTTTAATGTTGGAGATTAAGATTACTTTCAATTTTTCAGGATAATAAGCAATGCTTGGTGAATGTCCGTGATTATACCCTGTGTATTCATTTCATGATTTCCTTCTACTTTTAGCAATGAGATTGCTGGAGTGAAGGACATGCATCTTTTTAAGGTTTTAGACACTTGCTGCTGAAATGACACATAGAAAGGCCAGATCAGTTTATACTCCCACCAGTAAGTTATGAGAGCCCAGATTTTTAAGTCAGGCTTTGTTTTGGTGGCCTGTAGGACTAAACAGCCTTTCAGAGGTTTGGAAATTATGATCATATGTCTTTTATTCCGAGCCTTGTCATCCCCAGGTCACTCCTCATTTGGATCCAAGAACAGCAAGACAACAAGGAGCCTTGGAGTTCCCCAGCCCAGGAGTTTCAGGAAGCACTGGTTCTGCAGGGTGTTCACTGGCACTGCTAGACAAAAGGACTGTATGATGAAAGCATCTTGGGTATCAGTGAGTTAAACTAATCCAAAAAGATGTTCTCTGATGCAGGACTTCTCAGAGCCTTTAATATACAAATATGCATTATATATCTCTAAGAAGGGGCTACAGTAAGCAAAGTTTCCCAAACTCATTTAACCATGAAATCTTTTAATGACAGACAGCTTATAGAACCAATGGCCTTCCCAAGCATGGTGGTTTACAGACCTTTAAAAAGCCACAGAACACTTTTTTCTAATTATTTTTTATAAGGAATCACAATTTATGTGAAATAGATAAAAGTAGGGATGGGATCACACAGAGTCCTGATGACTTACTGTCCTTCCCAGGGGATCCGTAAGGAAGTATCTTGGAACCCCTAGGGAACCATGTGGCATATTTTGAAGAACACAGCTCCCCTTTGTCCCAACCTACCCCCTCAAGAATAATTTGAAAGTGCAACATAGGGAAAAGAAGATGATCTATGTGCATCTAATATCAAATGAGCACTTACGGGCCAGAACCTCTGCCAGGTACCTGGTTTATAGCGATAACTAAGACACATTTCCTTGTCCCCAAGGAGCTCCTGGTCAGGTGTGAAATATGCACATAGACACAGGCAAAGAGAATTACAAATACAAAAGGCAAGTAATAAGGGCAAGTGGCATAATGGACACTTGTCATTTTCTTATCTGCCACTCACCCCTTCCTTTGGAAAACTGCTCTTCCCATATACTATTACTAGCAAGGTGCCCATCATCACATTTCATGTTTCTCGCCTGCCAGGTGATTATGTGACTCTCACCTGGCCAATCCCTTGGTGGACTGGTTTGTATATATTACGTCCCCTAGAAAAAGCCATGTTCTTTGATGCAATCTTGTAGGGCAGACATATTAGTGTTGATTAGGTTGGAACCTTTGGATTAGGTTGTTTCAATAAAGATGTGACCCACCCAACTGTAGGTGATAACTCTGATTAGATAATTTCCATGGAGGTGTGGCCCCACCCACTCAGCATGGGCCTTGATTAGTTTACTAGAGCACTATATAAGCTCAGACAGAAGGAGCTTGCTGCAACGTAGAGTGGCATTTTGAAGACAGCCATTGAAAGCAGAGTTTTGCTGATGCTTTGGAGGTATAGCCCAGAGTTTGCCCTGAGAAGCTGACACAGAGACATTTTGGAGAATGCCATTTTGAAACACAACCCGAGAGCAGCTAAGAGTGATATTTTGGAGAGCTGCTGCAGCCTAGAGAGGAACGGCCTGGGAGGAAGCCATTTTGAAACCAGAACTCTGGAGCAGACACCAGCCACGTGCCGTCCCAGCTAACAGAAGTTTTCCGGATGCCATTGGCCATCCTCCAGTGAAGGTACCTGATTGCTGATGCCTTATCTTGGACACTTTATGGCCTTAAGACTGGAACTTTGTAACCAAATAAACCCCCTTTTATAAAAGCCAATCCATTTCTGGTGTTTTCTATTCTGGCAGCATTAGTCAACCAGAACACTTGGTCTCAGAGATTGGTCTGGGATTAGACCTCTCTCTCAGGCAGCATCACCAAATTGGGATGGTGTGAGCCTGCAGCTGCCTGTGACCATGTTCTCGTTCTTCTCCCCCTTGCATGGAAGTAGTTCCCCTGTAGTAAGAAAGACCAAGGGCAGCTCACATACAAATGTGCCAGGAGCCAGACCAAAATCAACCAGGGGCCCCCACCTCCCTCGTAAGCAAAGTTAAGTTTAGATTTCCCCGCTGAGCTAAGTCTCTATCTCTCTGGCTTTAGTTTTGCTTTCCTGTAAATCAGCCGTTAGGGACTTTCCCGCTTCCTCTTCTAAGCCTCCTCTTCTATAGCCAATAGCCAAAAAGTTCTTTGTCTTCAAGAGCCAATAGCTGAGTGCCTAGTTGCAGTTTTTGCTCCCGCGCTTTACCCCCGCACCTTCACCCTCTATATAAACCCTGAAATTTCCCTCAATAAATGAGACTTGATCAGAAAGCCTGTCTTGTCTCCATTCTACGCGTCTCCTGTTTCTCCCCACCCTTGGTTCTCTTGCAGGTCTCCACGTGTGTCCTGCAGGTCAGGGCACAAATGCAGGGTCAAAAGACAGAAGGTGAGAGGGTCTGATGTCTTCATTCCTGGGGCCTGCGCCAAGCCTAGACTTTCCAGTTACATGAACCAAGAAACTCCTTTTTTATGGTGCTCTTGCTAGTATGAGCTGAATTCCTGACTTTTGTTATAAAAAATGTCATTGACCAATGCCAGAAACAGAGGAGATCAAGGAGGTAGCTAGAATTGTCAGAGAAGATATCCTGGAGGATGTTAAACCTGAACTTGATTTTGGAGGATGGAAATTGGGTAGCTGGAAGGTAGAGAGCTTTGCAGGCAGAGGGGATAGCATGAGAAAAGACACAAGGGTGGGAAAATACATATAATACTTTGACTAGAGGACAGGGGAATAACCAAAAAGACAGGTTTGGCCATTCTATGGCATGGCCCTGAATACCAGGGTGAGGGGTTTAAACATTATTTGGTTGGCAATGGGGAGCCACTGAGGGTGTTTGAGCATGGATGATGGGGACGGACTAGGGATGGGATGGTCTGATGGGTGTTGTAGGAAGACCACTTTGACTGCAGGTACAGATGGGGGGCATAAGGGGAAGGGAGAGGGAGGATGCACCACTAAATGACTGGGAGCACAGAGCTGCTGCCAGTGAAACGGAAGTGAGGAGGAGTCATCAATATGAGACCAGGAGGACGGGTTGAAGTCCCAGCGGGCATCAGATAGACACATCCAGAAGGCAGGCAGAGACATGCAAGTGAATTTGGGTGAACACTTTTCCCACCCCATCCTGCCCTTGCATCACACCCTCTTCTGGGGAGATACACATCTGCCCTACCTGAGGTCAGGTGGTCAGGGGATCTGGTGGGTCCCGGGGACCTGCCGCCTGGAGAAACATTCTACTCGAGCCCTCATGAAGAGGGCTGGTGATCCTGGGCCTGGAAAAGAGGAAGCCAAAGTGGCCGTTGTGGTGGTCAAGCATGGATGCAGATGGTGCCCAGACTTCCTGGAACTTCACAGCTGGAGGGAGCCCCTCTCCTGTCATGGAGTCCAGTATTTGATGGAAAATACCAAAGTTCCCTTGTTTCTGAGAACTCTGTGGGTGAGCTATTGTAACTTGGGCAGCTGCCACCAGCCCCATGATTGATGGTGAAAAGGGGTTGTCATGGAGAAGCAGGGCTGGGTTTGAAATTGGGTTGAGTTCAACCCCTACCACTAATACACTGAGCGGCATTAGACACATGCTTAGGTGTACTGGGCCTCAGTTTCCTCATCTGTAAAATGGACGAGGAGGGGACTGGGGCCTACCAGGAAGGACGTGCACTGTTGAAGTCAGTCACCATGGATTTATGTCCCAGCTCTGAACCTTCCTAGCTGGGTGATCTCAGGTAAGTCACTAGCCTCTCTTCATCTCACTTTCTCCATTAGCAAAATGAGAGGATGGCTCCATAATCTTTCGGATTTTTTTTTTTCCAAAATTTGGCTCTTTATTTTACAGTGTAAAACTGTGCAACGATCTTGCTGGCCCAGGAGCACTTACTGCTTAGACATCTGTTGCTCACTATTGGCTATTTTCCTTCAAAATCAGTTATGTATATATTAGCTCACATTTATAAGCTTTGCAGTAGGGATGAGTTTCTTGGCATAGATATTCTATGACTCCAGAGCACTAGATTATGATTGGAGCCAGAAGAAGACATGAAGTTCCTAAAAGCAGATAATCTCAAAGAAGAACACACAGTAAATACAGAACCTCTGGAGACACCCATATTAGAGGATGGGAAGAAGAAGAGCTAACAGAGACAAAAGAATAGTCATGGAAGTAGGAAGCAGACTCAGCCATTACTTGCAGTTCTGTTCCAAAAGAGTATCTATGGCAGGGTGGCTATCATTTTGACATCTTGGCTTCCATCTTCCTTTTACAAAGAGAAGAATGACTGGACATGAGCTCCCCAAGAAAAAGAACCTTGTCTTTCTTCTTTCCTGCTATGTTCCTAATGCCTCAGTGCCTGGCCAATGGCAGATGAATGACTATCTGAGGTCCCTGCTTATTGCTTTATCATAGAGAGCAGTCAGGATCGGCCAATGTTTCTTATGCTGACTCTTGCAACCTGGAACTTGGAGCCCATTTTTCCAGAAACAATGCTATAGATGGTTGTTACCCAGGCCAGCCCATAATCTTAACTCATCCCATAGGTGAACTCTGGCTCTACTGGAACAACCTTAAGTGCTAAGAACTTATACAGTAGGAATAAGGAAGAGGTAAAAGGATGTCCCTTCCACTTTCCCTGGCTGAGGACGAGCTCAAGACCAAATTTTAGTGACTGCTGTATCTAATTTGATCAGGAGACTTGTGTCTTTTTTTGCCTTCTGTCCAAGCCTACAGCTTGTGTTTCAAGCCATGTATGTCTTATTCCCCTAAGAGATCTCCTAGGAGATCCTTGGAACTTCCCCTCTGTTCCTGGGGTCAGAGTTCTGCTCCTGGCAGCCAACCCGTATGGCTTGGTTCCTGCTGCCTTTTTCTAGGCTTTTCTGTCCACAGTTCTTCTCGTGTTTCCAGGCCCCTTCTTGATCTGGTCTATCTTGCCACTATCCAGGCCCAGGTGATGAACCCATTACTATCAAGTCATAATCCCCAATGCCCTGAATTCTAATGCTACCATTGGATCTTCTTTGTGGTACTCCACAGAGGCCTTGCCTACTTCCCAAAGACCTCCTCCCCAGATGTACTCATTTCAGCAAGGTAGCTAGGAAGAAAGGAAGATAATGAGACTGATTCATACTAAGGTGTGAAAGGCTGCTAGAGTCAGAGCATTCAAAGAGGTCTTTGTCTCTTGTAAAAGACTACTTACTCACCCAAATTGGTCCCTGACTGTTGGAATGTTTGAAAATATAACAACGGAGTAAGAAATTCCAGACTGACTAGAGTCTGTTTAGGCTTCTCTTCCCTAAGCAGTACTTGGTGTGCTTCTCTTCCTCTACTGCTTTGCTTTAAAAAGTCTGACAGCATGTGATGAAGCAGGAAGTACCAGCACCATCTATGAAGTATTATTAGTAAAAAAGTTTACTCTAAATCTAAGAAGCATTAATGGTTAGCGTCCAGTTTACAGGAAACACGGGGATAGAGGAACAAGTTAAATGACACCATGAGGAAGCAAATGGACAAATGTGGAATGTGGAAACTTCTGTATAGAGCAGCTGACTTGGTTTTGTCCATAAGTCAATTGCATGAAAAAGAGAGAGAGTGAGAGAACAGTTTGATTAAAAGATTTGAGAGGAGGCGGGGCAAGATGGCGGAGTGGTGAGTTGCAGAAATTCGTCCCTCCCCTGGAGCAGCTGGCAACTACCCAAGAACTAAAACAGTGTTTTCGGGGTGTCCAGTAACCAGTCACACATTGGACGCAAGTTTGGAATTGGAGGAAAAGCCGAGATCGCAGCAAACATTGTAAGTTCCCCAGACCAGGGGTCTGGCGCCCCTCCCCACCCAGATCACACAGACTGTCTTGCTGCTGACTCCTTGAAAAGGGGAAAAAAAACAAAAAGCAAAAAACAGCAATCTGCTGAGGGCAAGAAGAGTGGCTCAACCCAGCCTCAACTGCAGAATTAATTAATTAATTTTGGGAGCTGGGGGTGCTAAAGAAGGGCTGGTCTCTGAGAAGTGGGGGCACCTAAAAGCGGGCACCCATTCCCAGACTCCAAAAAGCCATTTTTTTTCCTCCTACATTTTGTCCCTTCTGGCTTCTCACTGATTCCTTATCTTTTTGCATTTCAATAGCCCCCAGCAGGGGTGGAACTGAAGCTGCTTGAGAGTACTTATCAGACAATAGCCTAAGGCGTATCTTTAAATGCTCTATTCTGACAGTGACAAAACTTCCAGGCTGGGGAAAGACTTTTAAAAGTGACTCCTTCTTATTTTTTTTTCTTGTTTTTCTTTTCTATTATTATTTTTTTAATCTAAAGGTAACATATGTGGTTGTTTTCTATCGGGAAGCCCAGGTTGAGGGACTGGGCTGGGCTTGGAGGGAGACAGAGTACCCACAGC